>JAIUZE010047102.1:0-46051 GCA_022085475.1 Heliosperma pusillum | reverse complement strand
GTATCTTTGCGGCGTTCGTTTATGTGCCCTAAACGTGGACAATGCCCAAAGGTATGATTGATTAGGTTCACCTGTTTTGAGCTTCTTGTGTTCTACATGATAGACCTCTTTTGCAATATCTAGAACATAAATACCTCCAATAGAAATGGCCTCGCCATAAACCATTTCATTAAAAGAAAAAGTACAACAATTGTTCTTAATACAAAATGAAAATCCTTCCATGTCTAACACGGAAATGGAGATAATGTTCTTCATAAGAGTTGGTACATAATAGCAATTATTTAAATACAACTCTAAACCATTAGGCAAAAGAAGAACGTAGGTGCCCACGGAAACTGTGGCTACCTTAGCTCCATTTCCCATGCGCAGGTCCACGTCACCCTTGGCTAGTGCTTGCACGTCCTTTAGCCCCAACCGGTATCAAATACCCAAGAAGATGTACTAGAAAAGTTAATATCTATTATATAGAGTGATGAAAGAATTTTTCCTGACGTTGTCACACAACCGTCCTTCTTGTCTTTCAAGTATTTGAGGCAATTGCGTTTCCAATGCCCTTTGCCATTACAATAATAGCAATCCGCCTCCGCGTGTTTGTTGACCTTGGGCTTGGACTTATAAAAGACCTTGCCCTTTCCCTTGCCGACTTTCTGGAAAAGATTCTTACCCTTTCCCTTGTCCTTCCTCACCCCAAGGTTCATGTTCTTCATTTTCATGGAAAGAACATCCTTGGGTTCACTCCCACTAGCCTCCATGTCCCTCTCCGCTTGGGTGAGGAGTGCATGGAGTTCATGCAAACTCTTGTGCATGCCATTCATGTTATAGTTCATCCTAAATTGGGTGAACTTAGGTGTGAGTGAATGAAGGATCTTACCCACCACCAATTGCTTCGGAATTTTGCACCCTAGACGCTCTAAGGTGTCAGCGTGCTCAACCATTTTGAGCACGTGTGGGCCAACCTTTTGGCCCCTTTGAAGCTTGGTGTCAAAGAATTTCGTAGCCGCCTCATATTGGAGAATTTGAGGGGCTTGCGAAAACATCGACGTGATCCTCGTGAATATCGCATATGAATCGAGTGATATCAATTGGAGTTTGAGTTTGGGTGAGATTGACCAAATCAAGACATTCTTGACGTCATTTGAAACCTTCAAATAAAGGTCATATTCGGCCCGAACCACCGCGGACGATCTAGGCGCGGGTTTGGTGGGGGGCTCTTCGACCAAGTAGCGAAGCACGTTATCGGATAACGCGGCGCTCTTGATCGGCCCGAACCACCTTTCAGGACACACTTGTCCATGACGGATCTCAACCATGAGTCCTTACCCAAGGTTGCATTGTTTGATGATGTTGACATTGTGCGAATATGGTTACTACAACAAAAAAATATATATAAACATTCATTGTTAATTTACTTGAAAAACATTTTAACAAGTTTAACATTCATATAATGACCTCTCACTAAATTATATAAATGATTCCAAGACCCATCATTAAATAAAAATAGTCATCGCATGCTACCTTTATCTAGAAATGGTAAGTCATTACTTGACTAATTCTACCCTTAGAACTCTTGGTTGACGGATTTAACCTAAATCCATCTCCTAGTCCCAAGATAACGCTTATCTCGTTGAGTCCAATCCAATTTTAGCTTGTGATCGTATCACCCTACTTACCCGAGGTAAAAAGGGACCCACGAGCGTGGTAGCCCTAATGAACACGGGATTCATAGGTGTTACTAATTGGTAAGGCTAATCTCAATTTTTAAACATGTGAGAGATCTTGTCAATTTAATTATTAATTCCCTATAAGTGAACTAAGTCGGTGAATTGTGAATAACGTTGAATTGACAAAAACGGAAAATAAAATGCATGTGTGACGATTTTGGCATGAGCGGAAATAAAGCAAGCAATCAAGCAACAATAAAATCCAAGTATGGCCACCTAGCTAATCAAAATTAACTAGATAGTTACAAATTGGGAAACCAACTCCTTGGTCCCTTGCCTCTTCACTTGGAACATCTTCCAAAATGGCACCGTCTTGAGGGAGTCACCGGTCTTCATAAAAATAATTACAAATATACAAATTCCTATTATACATTTATTCTATGAAATAAAATTATTAAATTATACAAACCGGCGATACGAGATCGCAATAAAATTACAACCAAACCATTATTCCCTTACATTACGGGTAATAACGATTAAAAATAACTAGGCCATACTAGGTACAAAATTTGCATAAATTATTAAATAAATGACATTCATTCATTCAACCATAAATAAAATAAATTTCTGCAAAATTCATGCCAAAATCGCCCTAAACACATTCATGCTCATTGTAGCTCGATTTTTCAGGATTTATTGATTTTTAACCATTAAAAATCAATATCAATAATTAAATCTCATTTAAATTCAAACTAATTAACTAAAATGTTTTAGGACTCAAAATTAGTCCCTACTAATTTTGTTGGTCATTAATTAGATCGATTTGATTTCATTTGCTAAATATTACGGTTTAATCATAACAATTATGAAATAAAACCAAAATAAAATATAACCATGATAAAAATTTGAAACCAAAAATTTTTTACATTCTGGAACATTTCCAGGAACTATAAAAATAAAAACATTTGCTCAAAAAATTTAAATTAATTTTATGAACAAATAGCTTTCTATTTAATGGTTTTTATCAAATAAAAATCATTAAATATATTAAAACAGTGAAAAAAATTATGAAATTTCACCAAGATGATCAACATCCTAATTTAAAATGTACCAAAAATTTTCAAGACCAGAAATGGATGTTTCAATTTTATGAACATTATAATCTCATATTATCGACTTTTATCGTATAAAAATCAATAAAAATGCAATACTTAATTAAAAGTCACGAAAGTTTACATAAAATATGTAAGACATGCATGTGAGATCATATTAAAATTTCAAGGCCATAATCAACATGCAACTATGTTTAGTTAACTTTTAACTCAAAAAATGCATGTTAACTCGGTTTAAAAGCCAAAAATAAACATAAATAGCAAATCAATCCCTAAAATCACGAAATTTGACCACAAACATTTTTAGGTCAGTAGGTAAACATGCACCAAATTCTTTTGTCAGAATCGTATTTTAACTTAAAATGTTTGATTTATTAGTTATCTTACAACTCTATAAAAAATGTCCAAAATGAACATGCATGCTACAAGCTAGCTCTGATACCACATGAAAGTCCATAGACCTTAATTAGACTCCTCTAATTAGTTACTAAATTACTTGTTAATTTAGTATTTAATGATCTATGTAACATGCATGCAAATATAAAGATATTTATATAAAGGAAGAAATTTTCTCACATTGATTTGGAAATTAAATGGGCACAACAAGAACTCCTTCTTGTTGTTCTTGAGCTATAAGAATGGATGAACAAGAATAATCTCCAAAATAGAAGACCTCCTTCAAGTTGTACCAAGATGACACCAAATAATCTACCCTTATTATTAACTAAATAATAAGATAGATGTTATACTACTAATATTATACTATATTACTACACTAGTAATACTTAAGAAATATTAGTATATGAGAGTTTTAGTGAGAAGAAGGATTTTAGAGAGATGTAGGAAAAACAAGCAAGAATTGAACAAATGAAATGAACAACCATATTGCCCTTATAAAGACAATATGGCCGGTCAAGAAGAGCTTCACAAGGCTCTTATTTTGCTTATTTTAATCACATGCAATGTGGTAGAGTGTAGTGTTAGTATGAAATAATTTTAGGTTACTATTCATGTCATAATCACATGTGACTTGTGAGCATGAACAAAAGCAACCATCATCACCTCACTACTACTCACTTGACCGGCCATGTGTGGCCATATTTTGTCTATTTTGATTTTTGATATTTGTTCCACAAATACTTATTAATCATATGCTTAATTATCTTATATAATTAAGGGTTAATTTGATCATATAACAATTATATGACACAAATAAATAAATAATATGTACTTAACATTTTAAGTAATATTTTACCATTATATCAATATATAATGGGTCCCACAATGCTTAGTTAATTTATTTTACAACTCCTTGTAAATATAATTAACTAATTACCTCTATCTCAAACCTCAACTAATTTAGTAATTTAACGATTAATTACTAAGTTAAATCTTATTTAATCGTATTAAAATAAGATATAAATTTATTAGTCAATTATCGCATAATTGAAAAATAAACTTAATTGAATTTGAGTTCTTAACTCAATTTCTAACAATTAACTCTCGTACATATCGAATATATGTAATGTACTAATTAACTGTATCATATACAAATAATTAGTTACTATTTGGATTTCATCCTTTAGGTGTGACCGAAAGGGATCAGTTGATCACCGCCGTCATACGACAATAACGTCAAACTCTAGTCAGCCAACCGTTATTGATTTACGTTCATCAACTGACTAATCATATATATAGCCAATAAATATCCCAATTATATTCCTTAATAAGATTTATTATGTGGCGCACTATTGTGGAGGACACCTACTCCAACACTACTCGCAGAGTCCGCCTCGATCCGGATGAGGAAACAGGTGTATGGTAAGACTAGTTCACTTTTACTTTAATTGTTTAATTATAATTATGATTATTGTTCATATCATAATATTTATATATAATGTATTTAACTATGATCATTAATTTCAGGTTCAGTGACTCAGATGTGGTTAAACTGATTTCGGAGACCATAATCTGCGGGTACAAGGAGCATGCGCCAAACTGGAAAGAGGCGTCAAATAATTTACGGTCGTCTTGGTGGAACTGGTTTGAGGTATAATTATTTAAAATATTATAATTATATCTATTTAAATTTGTTTTTCTCAATTTATCTTTTCATTGATTTTTATTTTTTTTGTTTATTTACTTAATATTTTCCTAACTTTATGTTTTTAATCGTGACAGCAAAGGGTTTCTTTCGATCCTCGCCATACAGATATGGTAAGGAAATCTTGGGAATACGCCATGAAGACCCGTTTACGTCATATGATCTACCGAGCCTCGCAGAAAGACGAGGAGCACAGGCCGAGTTGGATTCCTTTGGACTTATTTAGAAAGCTTAAGAATAGGCTTGTCGAAGATCCTTCTTTCGTTGCGAGATCTCAATCAGCCGCGGCTAATCGTAGGTCGGGATGTGAAGAGAAGGGAAAGGCGTTGCCTACTCACATTATGGGTAGAAAAAACACCTTGAGAATCATGGACGAAATGGTATATATAAATCTTCTTTCATTTTTAATTTATTTATCTAATTATAATTTAATACTTATATATATATATATTATACTAACAAGTATTTAAATTGTAGGTCGATAAAAATTCATCTGGTATCCCAAATGTCGTGCAAGTCTTAGAGAAGACAAAGAAGCACAAGTTTCGTGGATGGTAATAAAAAAAACCATTTGAACTCTTTGTGAGTTATGCATTTTTTTGTTAAGTGATTTATGTTTGTCATTTATATATTTAATTACATTAACTACTTAATTTAAATGACAATTACTAATTCTGAACTTGTTTGTGATGCAGAATAGATCATGTCAAAGAAGTCTGAGCTTCTAAGTCAAGGAGTCGAAAACATCGACGATAATGAGATGTATTATGAGGAGACTGGATTTGACGAGAAAGGAAGATGCTACGTATTGGGACCAGTGGCGGATTATTTGTTTGACCATCATAGGCACTCTGTTGCTACCTCAACCCCGACTCAGTGCACCCAAGGTTTGACTACTAAGCTGTCAAAAGAGAATGCGTCACTTAGGCGAGAGCGCGACGAGCAAGCTCGAAGGATTGCAGCTATAGAAGAGTACTTGAGTCAGGTTGCAAGAAATTCTAATCAAAGCTGCAGAACTGGAGGTCCTAACCAGGGTCGAGACGACTTTGATGATGATGGCTGCGATAATGCTAGGCCCAACCCATTCACCCCTTTCCCTCCATTCACTCCGTGTGGTTGAGTGATTAGTTAACTATTTTGAACTTAAAACCTTTTATTTGTAAAACTTTAATTACTTTTATGATATAAAATCAAAACTTTGTTCATGCATGGTTTTGTGTTACATTAGTAACTTTGTTGAACGCGTAACTGCCGGAAAACTTCTGTTATTTGCAGGTTTTTTGTCGTTTTAACGCGTATAGAGGGGATGCAGGAAACAACCATTTCCTGGAAAATACAGGCGTTGTTGCGACGGAATTTCCGTCGCAAACATTGACTGGCTTACAGTCAAGTCAAAGATAAAGTCAATGTTTGCGACAGAATTTCCGTCGCAAACATTGAATTTATCTTTGACTTGACTGTACAGGTGGTAGTCAAGTCAAAGGGCCAGTCAATATTTGCGACGGAATTTCCGTCGCAAACATTGACTTTCTCTATGACTTGACTACCACCTGTAATCCTTCGCTATTTATGTTGGCGACGGATATTCCGTCGCAACAAACCTGCGACGGATTAGTCCGTCGCAAATACCGCTGTTTGCGATGAAAATAAGCGACAGATACTATCCGTCACAAAAGTGTTCCTGGCGACGGAAATACCATGTTTAGCGACGGAATAATCCATCATAAAACGAGCTTTCTCTTGTAGTGCAATAACGTCAAACTTCTAGCAAGCCAACCGTTATTGATAAACGTTAATCAACTGATAAGAATACTAAGTATACCCTGTGCACCTGTAAGAGAGTTATACACGTTATCACACTAACTGTGGAGGACACTAGCTCCAACAATCTCCCACTTGTCCTTACAAGTGTATGTGCGATAACCGATTCTCATATTCAAAATTTCTCCCACTCAATGTAAAACAATTTGCAAAGTCCGTATTCACAAAGGTCGTATTTTACAAGTGATCAATATCAAGAGTGGTTTTCCCGACTAGAGAGTAACTTAACTGATAAACGAATCATTATTCGAGCATGGCCATGCATTTCAGTTACAACTCCTCGAGTGGCCCTGAAAAATAACAAAACCTTATAAAGGTTGGATATTTTCTTCAACTCAAATCCTGCAGATACAAGCACAGTATGAAATGACCCAGTAAAAATCTGCTTAGCCTCCTGTTACGGTCGACCATGAGAAAGAAACTAAAGTCACCCAAAAACTGCCTTAATCTCAAGAGACAGTCGATAGTCAAAAGAATCGACTCTAGGAACACTATGGACGTCCAATCCACGACCTGGCACTGAATGTTTTTACACCTTTAGGACTCCATAACGTTGTCACGATGTCCTACGAGGTATCTGTATAACTCGTATCTGTGATCGATCAGTCAACCGTTTGACTTATGGCTCGTTGAACCCACCATCAATTAATTTCATAAAATAATTGCCAGAGTTATCAGCTCATTTGGGCGATTACGGACCAAAACAAATATAATGTAATTCAGTTCAGTTTGTGGCGTTCAATGTTGTCGTACAATCCACATGAAAAACAAAATATGAAACAATACGATGATGTTATAAATAGTATATGAAAAAGAGACATTTCTCTAATCCATATAAACAACTACTACAATCAGGAACACCTTTAATTCCCATGGAAATAATGTGCCCTTCATGCTTATCATATTTTAACGGTTTACTAAGAGGATCCGCGATGTTATCATCCGAAGCAATCTTGTCTATCACTATCTCCTTTTGCTCCACGTAATCTCGGATCATGTGAGCCTTCCGAAGTACATGTCTAGACTTGTTGCTAGACTTAGGCTCCTTAGCTTGGAAGATGGCACCTCTATTATCACAATAGATGGTGATTAGGTCATTCGAACTAGGAACTACGGTTAGTCCTTGTAAGAACTGACGCATCCATATAGCTTCCTTTGCAGCTTCCGAAGCGGCATAGTACTCGGACTCAGTTGTAGAATCTGCTATAACACTTTGTTTGGAACTTTTCCAACTGACCGCTGCGCCATTAAGAGTAAAGACGAATCCAGACTGAGATTTCGAGTCATCTCGATCCGTTTGGAAGCTAGCATCTGCGTAACCGATTGCGCATAGCTTAGTATCTCCTCCATAAGTAAATACCCAATCCTTAGTCCTTCGTAAGTACTTAAGGATATTTTTAACAGTCATCCAGTTTGTTTCACCTGGATTCCCTTGGTACTGACTCGTCATACTCAATGCATATGCCACGTCTGGACGTGTGCATATCATGGCATACATGATCGATCCTATGGCTGATGCATAAGGAACACGACTAATGCGCTCGACCTCTTCCGATGTCTTGGGTGCATGAGCTTTACTCAAATGCATCCCATAAATCATTGGAAGGTGCCCCTTCTTGGAGTTGGTCATGCTGAACCTTTCAAGAATCCTATCTATATAAGACTTCTGACTTAGTGATAACATCCGTCGTGATCTATCTCTATAGATATGGATCCCCAATATGCGTTGTGCCTCACCCAGATCTTTCATCTGGAAATGGTTCTTTAACCATACTTTGACCGAAGATAAGAGAGGAATGTCATTCCCAATCAAGAGTATGTCATCGACATACAATATCAAGAAGACAATCTTACTCCCACTCGACTTGACATATAAGCATGGTTCCTCGACCGATCGAGTGAAACCATTCTCTTTTATCACCTGGTCGAAATGATGATTCCAACTCCGAGAAGCTTGCTTAAGTCCATAAATGGAACGCTTAAGCCTGCACACTTTCTTAGAAGTTTTAGGATCTATGAAACCTTCGGGTTGTACCATGTACAATTCCTCCTCCAAATAACCGTTTAAGAAGGCGGTTTTCACATCCATCTGCCAAATTTCATAGTCATGAAAAGCTGCAATCGCTAAGATTATCCGAATGGAACGCAGCATAACTATGGGTGCAAAGATTTCATCATAATGCAATGCTTGCACTTGAGTGAAACCTTTTGCCATTAGTCGTGCCTTATAGGTACCTGGTTGTCCTTCTACAGAATGCTTTATCTTATTAAGCCATTTGCATTGAAGAGGTCGTACCTTATCAGGTAAATCAACAAGATCCCATACGTCATTCTCATACATGGCGTCCATCTCGGATTGCATGGCTTCAAGCCGTAGCTTAGAGTCGGAATAGGTCATGGCACCTTTATAGGTAGCGGGTTCGTTACTCTCTAGGAGCAAAATGTCATCTCTATCATTCTCCTCGACTATACCAATGTATCTGTCTGGAGGAATGGAGACTCTACCCGACCTCCTAGGTTCCTGAGGAATATTAACCGTAGCAGAAGTTGAAGGAACATCTTCCTCCATCGGTTGCTCGGTTGTTGGTTCTTGAATCTCCGACCGATCGAAGGTTCTATTACTTGACTTGTTCTCGAGAAACTCTTTCTCTAAGAACTTCGCACTAGCCGCAACAAAAACTCGATGTTCGGTAGGCGAATAGAAGTAATGACCAAACATTCCTTTTGGATAACCAATAAAGTATGTCTTGACCGATCGCGGGCCGAGCTTATCCGCGTGTCTCCACTTGACATAAGCCTCGCAGCCCCAAACCCGAATAAAGGACAAGTTAGGGACCGTTCCCTTCCATATCTCATATGGAGTCTTGTCTACAGCTTTAGACGGACTTCGGTTAAGTATTAGAGCAGCTGACAAAAGAGCAAAATCCCATAATGAATCAGGTACTACCGTGTGACTCATCATGGATCGAACCATATCAAGTAATGTTCGATTTCTCCGTTCGGACACACCATTTAATTGAGGTGTTCCAGGTGGAGTTAACTGTAATACTATGCCACAGTCTTTAAGGTGTTAATCAAACTCATTTGAAAGATATTCGCCACCACGATCTGATCGAAGTGCTTTAACCTTTCTTCCCAATTGGTTCTCAACCTTATTCTGGAATTCCTTGAACTTTTCAAAGGACTCACTTTTATGCTTCATTAAGTAGACATATCCGTATCTACTCAAATCATCCGTGAAAGTGATAAAATATCTATAGCCGGCTCTTGCGTTGATTGACATAGGTCCACATACATCAGTATGTATGAGTCCTAATAGGTCATTAGCACGCATTCCAACACCTTTGAAGGAAATTCGAGTCATTTTGCAGATAAGACATGATTCACACGTGCCAAATGATTCGTAATCAAATGGGGAGATAGTCCCATTCTCAATGAGCTTCTTTACACGTTTTTCATTTATGTGTCTCATACGACAGTGCCATAGATAAGTTTGATCTTTGTCACCAACCTTTACTTTCTTATTATTCATGTGTAATATGTCTGTTGTTTGATCTAAGATATAAATGCCATTCATGGAAACTGCTTTGCCATAAACCATTTCATTTAAAGAGAAAATACAACTATTGTCTTTTATTGAAAATGAAAAACCTTCTTTATCAAGCACGGAGACAGAAATAATGTTCTTAGATAAACTGGGTACATAGTAACAATTATATAAATATAACTCAAATCCACTCGGGAGTTGGATTACGTATGTTCCCATTGAGACAGCAGCAACTTTTGCTCCATTCCCGACTCGAAAGGTCCACATCACCCTTTGCGAGAGTCGTGATGTTTCTTAGGCCCTGTTAATGATTACACAGATGAGAACCACAACCAGTATCAAGTACCCAAGTTCCGAATCTTGCTTGGTTAATCTCAATCATATGAATATAAGATGACATACCAATAGGAGTGACGCGGCCTGCTTTTATGTCCTCACGGTACACGGGACAGTTCCTCCTCCAACGCCCAGTCTTGTGGCAATGGTGGCACTCACTGTCACTGTCCTTTCTCTTTGCCTTGCCTTGTGAGCTACTAGTCTCACCAGGGCCACTCTTACCCTTTCCTGACTTTTTAAATTTTGGCTTCCCTACACTTAGGTTGCCATGAGCTTTGCCCTTACCTTTGTTTTTGTCGGAAATCATGAGAACATCTTGCTTCATGCTCCCACTCAATTTCAAATCCTTCTCAATTTGTACAAGAAGTGAGTGTAGCTCATGAAGACTTTTCTTCATGTCATTCATGTAGTAATTTGCCCTGAAAAGGGCAAAACCATCATGAAGTGAATGAAGCACACGGTCAATGACTATGCTCTTACTGATTTTGCAATCAAATGCCTCCAGTTTCTCGACATTCTCAATCATATCAAGAATGTGTGCGCTAACCGGTTGGCCCTTCTGGAGTTTCGCCTCAAAGAAGCGACAGGTATGCTCATAAGTAACGATTCTCGGTGCTTTTGAGAACTCGTTAGTCAGCGTGGTGAAAATCTTATTTGCACCTTAGGCATTGAAGCGTCTTCGCAAATTGGGTTCCACTGAGTACGTTCTTTATCGCACCCGCTTCCATAACGAAGTCATTATAAGCAAATGACTCGTTAGCTCTTGCATTATGGCCTGGGTTTGGCGGTATTGGCTCAGTCAAGTACTTGAGCTTGCCGTCAGCAATGGCTGCATTCCGTAATACCGCCTCCCAGTCCGCAAAGTTGGACCCGTCATTCTTCAGTCGCGTGGACTGATTCATGTGGTCCATGAAAGATTTAAGCCAGGACTCACGTGCGAGTGTGGCACTTGGCATAGGGACATCATTATGGCCAGCCATTTGTTATAGCAGTATTATCAATATAAGACGAATTCTACACTGCGAAAAAGAAAAAATATAACAATAAGCATACTCATCGATATGATTTAAGTCTAGTGCAAAACTTGTTTTATGCGAAGACTCAAGCATTTATACAATTGACCTCCCTCAAGAATTATATAAATGTTCCCAAGACTCAATTATCTGTAAATTGATAAACCAACCTTTTGGCTAATTCTACCTTTAGAATTCTTGGTCGATAATATTTTATCTTTAGTCCATCATAATCACGAGAAACTCTTCGGATTATGATGTTGAGATAAAATAAGTCAACACATACTACTTACCCAACGTAGAAGGGGTCATATGGAGAGTAAGGTCATATATGCCTACCGACGAAGAAGGGATTCATAGTAGTTTGGCCTATAAAGACTAGTCTCAATTTAGGTTTTAGAGGAAGATCCCATCAACTTTATTTTAATTCATTTTAAGTGAACGGATATCTAGCATGCGAGAATGAACAAACTAAGATGATGGCTTAAAATTCGTGTGACATCTTTAACTATATGAGTCAATTTTCATGCAATTTTAGTAGTAGGTGGTTTGGTTTAGGCGGAATATGATGCACTAACTATCAAGTGATGAAAAGCAACAAGAACGAAAAATACGTAAAATTACAAAGTCCTAGTGTGGCCTATCTACCAAAATGAACAAAATACAACTTTGGAATCCATCCATGATTGGACCCTAAAAGCTTGTCTTTATGTTCCATCTTGGTCCATGTAGCGGGAGTGAGCAATCTGATCTCCATCTTTAGTCTTCTCAAGTTACATTTAATAAATTACAAAATATAAACCTATTTACATTCTAATTTAAAACATAATTTCAAAGAAAACAAAAGGAGATTCGAGATCTCAAAATTACATCAAGATCATGTTTCCATCATTACGAAAACATAATCAACTAAGGCCACCCTAGGTAATACAAATTACAACCAATTGCAAAAATACGTAAATAAACCATTCAACAAATCATTCAACAAAATAAAATGCATCAACAATAAATTAGTCATTCAAGACATAATTCCTTAATTATGTAGAGTAATTTATCCAAACCACCTAATTTAAATGATCAAAATTATGTGACAATTCCTTAATTACTCACAATAATTCCAATCAAACATAATCCAATTTTAATTCATATTATCGTATAATATGAATTAATCCAACATTATTTTAAACCTTTTTAAAATAATTGGGTATCCAGAAGTTGTGAACTTTTTCACAACATCCATTATACATTATCAATATAATGCATAAAACAAAAATTCGGCCAATAATAAAAAAAAAATAACAAAAAATCGAATTTTTTTTTTTATTAACAGCAACCAGCCATGGCTGTTTTTTTTTTTATTTATTTAATTTTGATGTTGCTAATATTACAAGATCGGTACAATTATCAATATTTAATCTTTATTAAACATTGATTCAAACTAGATGATTCAATTTAACAAATTAAAATGAATTTCTAAATCATGATTAAATCGATTATCTTAATATTTGACTTATCATAATTGATTTGAACATCATTAAAATTAATGAATCATGATGCAAAACAACAATTTTACATCATGTTAAACCGAAAATATATAGCAAAACAAATGTTAATAAACATTCAAAAACAATTTCCATTTACGTTTTAATTTAATCCTTATTAAATTAAAACATTTACAAATTTATCATATTGTCATCTTAACAATTGAAAACAACAATATCAATAAATCAAAATGAAAACAATAATCAAAATCAAAAAGAAATAAAAAACCAGCCGAAAAAAACAAAAAAAATAGCCGAACAAAAAAAATCAGACGGCCAACAATCTACAAGGCTGTTAAAGATTTTTTCATGAGTGGACAACTATTAAAGAAAATCAATGCAACTAACTTAGTTCTTCTGCCAAAGATTCCTATGCCTATCTCTGTAAAGGACTTCAGACCAATTGCCTGCTGGAACATCAATTATAAGATTATTTGTAACACCCGCAAAAGTACCCTATTTTTATAGTAAAAATATTATACGAATACTTTCCAGCGAAATTTAGTTTTAGTCTAGAATTAAATTTCCCGTGTCTAGTTTAGAATTTCCGAGTTCGTTTCCCGACTTTACGCGAGATTCCGAGTAAGTTACGTCTTAAGACGTTTATGGGCTTTTTCCCATGTTTTTCCACTTACTCCCTCATACTCTCCTTTAAACCCTAACTCACTCACATTCAACCTCCTTCTTCCTCACCAAGTAACCACCCAAAAACCTAAGTTCCATATTTGATCAAGCTTAATATCAACGCTACTCCTTCGTTACTCGCTCAAATTCACTAAAATTCGTCTTAATCTTTCTCTCTCTTCGTCCTCTATCTTAATTGGTAATAAAATTACCGTCTTTCTCGCTTTTCAATTTATCCGTCTTTCTCAATGGTGAATTATATTCATCTTTTGTTGTCTAATTGTAGGTGGTGACCTCCAAGACCTCGACAAAGACTACTACTTGATAGAAGATGACCTAGACGAGGATTGAAAACGCAAAAAGGTAACGGTGAAGGGTTACTCGATATCAATACGTGTTTTAATGTGTTTTCTATGTTAGTAATCGTATTTAGAATAGCATTAGTGATAAGTGAATATTTGTATGATTTTAACCCCCAATTTAGCTCGGTTTTGTATGTCATTTGTGCTTTTTTAAGCCGTTTTATGAGCTAATATCGTCTTCTAGGCGAATTCCTATGTTCTAACCTGTTTTGTAGGGAAAGTGACGTTTCTACGCCCTTTTTCTATATTCCCGAGCATTTGCCTAGAACCCGACGATTTGAAGATGCAAGCTTAACCATGTCGAAGGCATTTCAAGAAGGTTCACCGATTCAGAAGAAAGAAGAAGTAAAGACGATGTCACAGTTGTCAGAAGATCAATCAGTTAGGCAAAGAATTCATCGTTTTACATCAAACCCTATCAACAAACCCGACTCAAGAGGTTAAGGGGGATGTTGGAAGTCAAGTCATATGCAAGGGGAGATGAAACGAGAGTCAAAGGACCCAGATGGCAAATTACCCGATCGGGTAAGTGTGTACCCGATCGGGTATCCCTGCTGCTTCGAGCAAATTGCTTCAACTTTCTCCTTTTGTCCTATATGTTCAATGCTCGACCCCTTCCCCCCGAAACCCTAATGCTATATAAAGGATGCTCCAGCCACTCTTCTCAACACATCTCACATCCTCTTCTCATCCTCTCTTCTCTTCTTACATTTTCTCTTTAGATTAGGAGGAAGGGAGAACTAGTCTCTCTTCTCTCATTTTCTTCTTCTTTTTCATCTTTAGTTCTTAGTTTATTTCTGTCCTTTCTACATTAAAACCTTAGTTTAGATCAATAAGAATTTCAATCTTTGCAATCTACTTTGTTGGGTTCAAGTGTTGTAATTCAAGGAACGATTATTCTATGCAAGGGATTTTCTATTATTGTTATCACTTTCATTGTTGATCGTCACCTAGGTATTCTTGCTTTATCCATTGCTTAAATGTCTTTATGTTTTCCATTTGATTGTTATTTTCTTTATATGTTATTGTAGATTCATTTTTAGTATCGTTATAATCGTCATTTCATTTCATTAGATTATCAATTTAGCGTCGTTATTATCGCCACATAGAGAGTCTTAAAATATTGTCAAAATCAACTAAACATGTCTATCCTAGTTTTCATTGTTAATATCATCTTAGATTTAGATATCGTCATGAGTAAGTAGTCACCTTTCTAGGGTGTAGGGTAGCCATGTTAGATTAATTAAAAGATGAAAATTGGATAAAGAAATTGTGCCTTTAAAACGTTGTGTCTATGCATGTTTGGATTGTAACAATAGTTAACGATTTATGGCCGAAAATCATTGACTAAAATGGAATTCCTTTCCAAGGTAGAGATACGTGAATTGAATAGACAAAGCATGACATGGTGGATTAAGACCTAGTAAATTGCCTAAAAGCCTGCTAGACCATCTGATCAATGATTGTAATGAACACATCAATCTACATGTGTGAACCTACTTCCCTAGACGTTTTTCATCATTGTTAATTCATCATTTGCTTTATTGCTTTCATCTTCAATTTCTTTTATTTTGTTTTCATTTATGCTTTTTGTTAGTTTAGACATCATAATCCCAAAACCCAGAAACTCGTTAGATAAAACCCAATTGCGAGACATTTCACATTCTATAGGAAACACCATCTCCCTGAGGATCGACCCCTACTTCCCTAATTACATTAATTTGTTATTAGCCTAGTCTGGGTAATTTATCTTTGTATCGGGCTCGCGACAAGCATGATCAAATTTTGGCGCCGTTGCCGGGGAGCACGGTTTAGTTTTCCTTTTTCTTGTGATTTTTCTTGCAATTAGTTTTGTCTAGTCTTTAGGAATCCAAATTCCTTTAGATCTCTCTTGATTTCTCGTCTTAGGTTTTCCATCTTATGCCCAGATCTTCTAGACTAGGGACCCCTATATCATTAGATCCCGACCTAGAAGAACTCTCAGAGGAGACAAGAACTATTCAACGAAATCTCAAAAGCTTCTGATACTTCAAGTTTAGATCGTATTCGTGAGAAATACTCGGATATTTTATCTAATCTTGAAGGAGAAGAAGATCCATTCTCATCTCCATTCTCAAAAACCAATCAACTTTCAAACAACACTCCATCTTCATCTTCACAAAATGGTTCGACTTTCAAACCATTCCAAACCAACTGTATATACACTTCCAAGGGGTATTGCTACACCCCAAATCGCAACCCAAAACTTTGAAATCAATCCTGCCTTCATTAACCTTATAGAAAGAAGCCAATTTAGTGGCAATGCCACAGAAGATCCCAACCTTTACATCCAAAACTTCTGTGACTATTGCTCCACTATTAGACAAACTGGAGTCACCCAAGGGCAAATTAGAGAGATGCTCTTCTCATTCTCTTTGAGGGGTAAGGCAAAGTTGTGGATACATAGCCTTGATAAGGTTACATTAGGTATCACCGATTGGGAGAGTTTAGCTCTTGCCTTCTACCAAAAGTACTTTCCTCCAGAAAAGACCGCTTTGTTGAGAAGTCAAATCACTGGTTTCCGACAAGGGGATGATGAGAGCCTATATGAAGCTTGGGAGAGGTACAAGGACTTGCAAAGGGAGTGTCCTCATCATGGGATAGATCCATGGCTCCTTGCCATCACATTCTATAATGGGTGTTATATAGAGTCCCGTCGTATCCTAGATTCTGCTAACAATGGAAGATTTGATCAAATTAATGTTGAAATTGCTCACACTACCATTGAATCCATGGCAATTCACGATTCTCAATATAGAAATTCCCGCTCCATACCATCGAAATCTAAGCAAGAGGACCCCACTTTGACACTTTTGCAAGCTGAAGTAGCCGTTCTCACACAAAAGCTAGAACAATTTCAATCCTTTATATCTCAACAAAGTGACAATGGTGTAAGTAAACTTGAAGCCATGATGCTGCAATTGGCTCAAAGGCAAGACACCATAATAGCTCAATTCCAGGAGAGCGATCAAGCTAAGGACGCCGCCATCAAATTGTTGGAAGCTAAAATTTCCCAATATGCCTCTTCTAATACCCACCAAAAGCAAGGGCAGCTGCCTTCACATTGTTACCAACCTCACGAAACTGTAAATGCCATTTCCTCGAGAAGTGGTAAGCATAATGATCAGCCCATGGTTGTTGATGTTGAAGATGAGGTGCCTATGTCAATAGGGAAAGAGCCCGAGATTCCTATTGAGATCAAAGTCCCATTTCCCCAAAGGTTAGCCAAGCACAAGGAGGAGGCAAAGTATGGTAAGTTCCTTGACGTCGTCAAGAATTTAAAGGTGACAATCCCTTTCATTGAATTGCTTTCCTAAGTTCCTTCTTATTCCAAGTTTATGAAGGAAGTCCTCAAAAAGAAGAGATCCTTCAATGAGATCAAGACCGTAGCTTTCACTGAAGAGTGTAGTGCACTCTTGCAAAATAAGTCTCTACCAAAACTCAAGGACCCTGGTAGTTACTCCATCCCTTGTACTATAGGCACGTATACCATTGATAAGGCCCTTTGCGACCTAGGTGCTAGTGTAAGTGTCATGCCCTTTTCTATGTTTGAAAAACTTAACATGGGTGCTTTGAAATGCACTAATATTACTTTGCAAATGGCGGACCGTTCTCTAAAACAACCTATGGGTGTTTTAGAAGATGTGCCCGTCAAAGTTGGTAAGTTTTTCATTCCCGTTGACTTTCTAGTACTTGACATGGCCGAGGACTCTCAAATCCCAATCATTTTGGGAAGACCCTTTTTGCACACCACTGGTGCAGTTTTTGATGTCAAGAATGGGAAGTTGACATTAGAGATAGGAGATGACAAGGTGACCTTTAGTAAAAATTCCACCGTTAGGAGTCCCGTGTTAGAAGACTCATGTTATGTGCTTGATGTTGATGACTCTTCTATTGTTTCTTCTATGCCTCAATCCTTACTGACGGATCCGTTGGAGGCACATGTTAGTGTTGATTCTCTTGCAGGTGAGCATACTAAAAGCACTACTGCTAAAAGTGCTAGAAGAGGCTATTCCCGGAAAAGCTTGGCATGGATGGAGAATGTAAAGAACGCTATGATGATGAGCTTGGATGATAGTGAGCTTAAAGATAAAGGATGATCAAAGAAAGAAATGGAGTCTAGCAAGACTTTTAAATTGCGCTTCTCGGGAGGCAACCCGTGTTCCTTTTCTTTTTGCATTTTTATTTTTTTATTCCCTTTTTCATTGTTAGGATTTATTTTGCAGATGAAAGAGTTTTTGAAGAATCTATAAAGACCTTCCTTGTCAAGTCCAAAAGACTAGCTTGGGGGAGTCCGCGCTGACTAGTACGCTTCACTCTTCTTTCATTTTTCCTTTTCCCCATTAAGCATCTCATTGCATATTTTGTCTTTGTGCTCACATTGAGGACAATGTGATGTTTAGCTTGGGGGAAGGATTGCATTTTCCCATTTTGCATTTTAGTTGATCATTTTTCAAATTTTGAATAAAAAGAAAGAGAAGATTTTTGAGAAAATTTAAAAATTTCTGAACATAATTGAATGCTTTTCATGCTTTGCTTGCTTCTTTACTATGCTATCATGTCACATTTCTCAAACTTAGAGCTTTCAAAAGATAATGATTCAATATTCATTGAATTGTGCATACATGGGGATGTCTTGTACATAGTAGGCATGGAATGAATCTATAGATGAGTACGCTTGATCTTGACATTTGGCAAGTTACATATATTGTAAGGTAGAACCTCCTTAGGCCGGTACATCTATACCCAGTCTCATCTAGGTGTGTGTAGTTCTCCTTGTGATGTGTGTCATGTCAAAACGCATAAGTATGGTTCTCATTTCATTTTTATAAGCATTGCATTCATGATTCACTAAGATTTGAAGCCTTTTTCACTTTGAATTACCCCTCAAAATTACCCCTTCATACAAATGCTTCAAAAAATAATAGCTACATATAAAAACTGCCTACCCTGTTGAGCTAGTAGCTAGACTATGGTGTATGGGTGCTCTTTTGAGAAGATTTTGTTCCTTGATGTCAAAGTGAATTTGGGAGAACGAAAAGGTTCAAGAAGTGATGTTATGTTCAAAAGAAAAAGAGAAAAGAAAAGAAAAAAGAGAAACGAAAAGAAATAAAAGGAAGAAATAAAAGAAGAAGTTGTGAGTATCTCCTAAGAAATGTCAAGTCAATATTCAGAAGGAGTTTACCCTTGTGTTTCGTGTGTAATAAGCCAATTTGTTGCTTTTAGGCTTCGTTATCCGTCTTCTGGGAATTAACCGAAAGTTTGGATCGAGTATTCATTTATCATTGGTCAGTTGCTAGCTCATTCTAACCTTCACATGACCATAACTGTTTGTCCACCTTTCACCCATTTCCCAAAGCCTTCTTCTCATCTTTTCGGCTTCTTTTCTATGTGCATTGTGATCTTTGACTTGTGTTTTGAATTGTTTACCATATTAGATTGGGGACACATTTTCATAAGTCGTAGATAGGTGAGTGTCTCAAAAACATTTACACATAAAGAAATCACCGTTTACATGCAATGAGTGTTCGAGTGTGCCGTGAGAGTCCATTTGTCAAAAGATCATGCAAGAGCCGAAAATCTATAGTGAAATTCTTTGTGCTACGTTGTTATGTAAATCCCAGCCATGTTTATGTATCATTCTTGCCCACGTTGTTTTTGGGTTATGATTCATTATGTTTCCAAAGCTTTATGTTGAGATTTGTTTCCTGATGGTGTAGTAGCCAATGCTTGCAACCCTTGTCCTGGTATTGTTTGTTATGTTTGCTTGAGGACAAGCAAAGGTTTAGCTTGGGGGAGTTTGATAAGTTAATATTTGTATGATTTTAACCCCCATTTTAGCTCGGTTTTGTATGTCATTTGTGCTTTGTTAAGCCATTTTATGAGCTAATATCGTCTTCTAGACGAATTCCTATGTTCTAACCTGTTTTGTAGGGAAAGTGACGTTTCTACGCCCTTTTTCTATATTCCCGAGCATTTGCCTAGAACCCGACGATTTGAAGATGCAAGCTTAACCATGTCGAAGGCATTTCAAGAAGGTTCACCGATTCAGAAGAAAAAAGAAGTAAAGACGATGTCACAGTTGTCAGAAGATCAATCAGTTAGGCGAAGAATTCATCGTTTTACATCAAACCCTATCAACAAACCCGACTCAAGAGGTCAAGGGGGATGTTGGAAGTCAAGTCAAATGCAAGGGGAGATGAAACGAGAGTCAAAGGACCCAGATGGCAACTTACCCGATCAGGTAAGTGTGTACCCGATCGGGTATCCCTGCTGCTTCGAGCAAATTGCTTCAACTTCCTCCTTTTGTCCTGTATGTTCAATGCTCGACCCCTTCCCCACGAAACCCTAATGCTATATAAAGGATGCTCTAGCCACTCTTTTCAACACATCTCTCATCCTCTTCTCATCCTCTCTTCTCTTCTTACATTTTCTCTTTAGATTAGGAGGAAGGGAGAACTAGTCTCTCTTCTCTCATTTTCTTCTTCTTTTTCATCTTTAGTTCTTAGTTTATTTCTGTCCTTTCTACATCAAAACCCTAGTTTAGATCAATAAGAATTTCAATCTTTGTAATCTACTTTGTTGGGTTCAAGTGTTGTAATTCAAGGAACGATTATTCTATGCAAGGGATTTCTATTATTGTTATCACTTTCATTGTTGATCGTCACCTAGGTATTCATGCTTTATCCCTTGCTTAAATGTCTTTATGTTTTCCATTTGATTGTTATTTTCTTTATATGTTATTGTAGATTCATTTTTAGTATCGTTCTAATCGTCATTTCATTTCATTAGATTATCAATTTAGCGTCGTTATTATCGCCACATAGAGAGTCTTAAAATATTGTCAAAATCAACTAAACATGTATATCCTAGTTTTCATTGTTAATATCATCTTAGATTTAGATATCGTCATGAGTAAGTAGTCACCTTTCTAGGGTGTAGGGTAGTCATGTTAGATTGATTAAAAGATGAAAATTGGATAAAGAAATTGTGCCATTAAAACGTTGTGTCTATGCATGTTTGGATTGTAACGATAGTTAACGATTTCTGGCCGAAAATCATTGACTAAAATGGAATTCCTTTCCAAGGTAGAGATACGTGAATTCAATAGACAAAGCATGACATGGTGGATTAAGACCTTGTAAATTGCCTAAAAGCCTGCTAGACCATCTGATCTATGATTGTAATGAACACATCATTCTTACGAACTCACAATGAATTATTTGCATGTTCCATATCCAATTTCATCAATATATCAATCTACATGTGTGAACCTACTTCTCTAGACGTTTTTCATCATTGTTAATTCATCATTTGCTTTATTGCTTTCATCTTCAATTGCTTTTATTTTGTTTTCATTTATGCTTTTTGTTAGTTTAGACATCATAATCTCAAAACCCATAAACTCGTTAGATAAAACCCAATTGCGAGACATTTCACATTCTATAGGAAACACCATCTCCCTGAGGATCGACCCCTACTTCCCTAATTACATTAATTTGTTATTAGCCTAGTCTGGGTAATTTATCTTTGTATCGAGCTCGCGACAAGCACGATCAATTAGTAATCATAGGAATTGTGTTGTTGATGATAGTTGTTGTTAGTTGATAATTGATAATGAGAATTGATGATTGATGATGTTAGTTGATGTTTGTTGTATGTTGTTTTATTGTTGTTACGTAATAATTTGGTATGAAATATGTCTCAACCGGCCGACCCGCAGCCGGTTAGCCGACCGACTGAGACACACCTCAATTCTTCCTTCATTTTCTCAAGTGTCTTATGATTCAGCCGGGTAGCCGACAGCTGGTCCCCTTGACCGGCTGAGACACGTTGTATATTCACTTGTTTTCAAATGATACATTGGTGCCAGCCGGGTAGCCAGAAGCCGGTCCCCTTGACCGGCTCGCATACGCTGACCTTCTATTTACTTTTCTTTCTTATGTTTTCATTATTAATAGTTCGCATGGTTCGTTTACCGTGTAAATTTACGTAATGACTTTAAATATTAATGTTTAGAATATATGATATTACATTCGCTTGTATCGCATGTTTTGTGACGGTTTTTCATATATCCCACTTTGAGTCGGTTTTACGCATGTTACGGTTTGAGCACTAATTGTTAAGTGCTTTGTACTCTCATTCCCCGGCTACCTCTTCGTTCGTAAGGCTGGAATGTCGGAACGAGGAGTGTATCCTTACTGCTTAATTGCATGTGTTAGTGGGCATATGACGATGTTGTTAGGAGGCGGACGCTATGCGTTGATCGACCCGGCCGTCAAATGTTGTATACTTGCGAGGTGGTGTCATTGCATGTAGCGTACCGCTTGTTATGATGCTTGTGCTCTTTTCCGCCTCTTTCGTGAAGGTTGACCGAATTTGGGGTACTCGGCGTGTATGATTGACCGAGTCTTGGATGCGAAATGTCATCGCATGTCGAATCGGAAAATGTCATTTCGAGAGTCTGGCCAGGTTTAGACTAGGACCGTATTATTATCGTCGTCCTACCAGTAGGAAATTAGTCTACATATACGAAATGTTGAATCGTGTATGCGTTCAGGGAAATGGCATCCCGTGGATGCCATTTTAATCATATTTGCCATGTACATGGTGCTAGTGCGTGTCATTTACCGTGAGATATGTTGTCAACGTATTCGTACGTTTGGATGGATGATTATATGATTGATTATTTGAGATCTTTGGATGACTAGGCTTGGTTTGTTTGTCGAGTCTCAATCTTATCATACTTATGCCGCTAACGGTGAGATGCAAGGCCTAGTGAGTGTATGGTTGCCTAAGAGTGTCATCCCCGAGTCTATCTATAATATGATGGTTACAGTTTTGTACTTTATGTACCGATATCTTTACATATTGAATTGCCTATTTACTCTTCTCGTATTTCACATGTATATTTATACGTGCATGCTTCTACTTTTGTATTTCTCTTTAAGTTCGTTATTTGTGATATGGCTGGGAGAACCCGGAGTTACTCCCCACTGACTGTGGCGTTCATGTTTTTCATGGATGAACAGGTTGCTTGCTTGGATGGATTTTGCTTGTTGTATTTTGGGTTCGGGTGTGAGCTAGCGGGCGTTGGCCTTGACGACTCACCCCTAGACGATGTTTAGCTAGTTGCTAATAACTTTGATATTTGATAACATTTTGAGAGACTTCGTCTCTTTGTAGTATATTATACTTTAAGTTTGTAATTATTTGACATTCCTCGTACCTTTCCTTTAGCATGTAAAAAGTTTTAAAAACATCGTATTTTCCGCTATATAAATGACATGCTTGTTATGTTTTATTTCCGTTTTCGCGAGGGTTGTCACATTATTTCCAAGTTGTTGTGTACTAGGTTAGCTGATGGTCTACCTCGTATTATTAATCCATCTCAATCTACCTTTAATAAAGGTAGGAGAATCATGGGAAATATTTTAATTAGCTAGGACTTGGGGAGGCTTTACACTAGGAAGAGTGTGTCTCCTAGATGTATGTTAAAAGTTGACATGAGAAAGGCTTATGATTCTATTGAGTGGTCATTTGTGAGGCAAATGCTTACTTGCTTAAACTTTCCTGCTAAGTTTATTGAGCTTGTGATGCAATATGTAACCTCTACCTCCTTTTCAATTGTTTTGAATGGCCATTTTCATGGATTTTTTAGAGGGGGGTTCAGACAAGGTGATCCACTTTCACCTCTCCTGTTCACCTTGTGTATGGAGTATCTTAGTAGATTATTAAATGACATTGGAGTTATGCCTGGGTTCAGATTCCATCCTTTATGCAAAGGACTTGGTATGAACCATCTTATTTTTGCTAATAACATCCTACTTTTCTGTAGAGGGGCATAAAATCTGTAGTCATGCTCTCGGAGGCCTTTAATTTCTTTTCCGCTGCTTCACTTCTGTACATAAATTCTGACAAATCTGACTGGTATTGGCTGGGGTTAAGACTCAGAATGAGGATGCCATCTTGAATTATACTTGATTCAAGAAGGGAACATTACCCTTCAAGTACTTAGGGGTTAACATCTCTCACAAAAGGCTCGCAAAAATTGACTGTAACATTTTGGTGGATAAGATGCTGACTAGAATAAGGGGCTAGAATAGGAAAAAGATTTTATACTCTGGAAGAGTTGTTCTAGTAAAGGCAATACTAAATACAATTCACAACTATTGGTCTCAAATTTTCATCTTACTTGATGTAGTGATGAATAGAATTTAGGCGCTTTGTAGAATTTCTTATGGGAAGGTAGTGAAGCCTACTCAGATGCTCCTTTAGTGGCATGGAAATACATATGTAAGGGTAAGGAATATGGTGTTTTGGGATTGGTTGACAGTAGGATGTGGAATGTTGCTGCGGTGGGGAAGCTGGTATGGTGGATAGTGAGTAAAAATGATCATCTTTGGATCAAATAGATTGACAAAATCTACCTGATAGGGGCAAATTGGTTAGAGTATGAACCTAGTAATTGGAGTTAATGGTCTTATAGGAAAGTATGTGAGGTCAAAAACATCATGAAGACTGCTTTATCTGGGAATGTTTGGATGGGAGATAATGCAGAGTATTCAATTTCTAATGGTTATGAATGGCTTACTCAAGAGACTGCAATCAAAGTTCCTTGGAGGAAGATTGTTTGGAATAAATTCAATCTTCCAAAGCATGAATTCATCATTTGGTTGGCAAATAAAAAGAGACTACTTACTCTGGACAAGTTATGCAGAATGGGTGTTACAGACCAGAGAGTATGCTATATATGTGGACTGTATGATGAAATTCATCACTGTCTTTTTCAGGAATGCAACTACATTAGTATGTGTCATTATATCCTCTTTGATTGGGTGCAGATTCGAGTTAGGGGACCTAGAACCACTTGAGACTGACATAAGTTTGAGGTATGTTTCTGGTTTTACCAGACTGATCATATGTGCTCTAATGGTGGTTGTGCAATATGAGGTGTGGCAGATGAGGAATGTTTGCAGGTTGAAGGGGAATGTAAAGCACCCCAGTGTGGTCATCCAGCAGATCAGATCCCAGTTCAAGACTCGTATGATGGTTGTGTCCACTGGTCAGTTAAGGAGGCATGATATGCAGAAGTATAAGCCTTTTATATACGTTAGATAATTGGTTAAATTGTATGGATTTCTTTACTTGTTTTGTCTACTCGTTTATGTTGAGTAGTAAATGAATATTTATGGTGTAATGGTTTGCTAATTCTGGGCTTTTATAATATTACTTACATTCTATAAAAGAAATGTAGAAAAATCCATTTTTAAACTTCTTTAAAAGACTAAATTTAAAAATTCAATATAAAAATTTGGAAATGTTCTCAACGGGGAACTCAAGATAACAAGTCGTTACACATATATAGAGGCAACTTGAGCATCCAACTCACATTCATGGTAACATCATTTACTCACAACAAGCAAAATGGGATAAATCGAACTCTTAGGGATAGAAAGGTCCTGCTAGAGTAACTAAAAAGGGTCATAAAATTTCACCAACGACAACGAAAAGGTTTATCGGAAAAGTAAAAGTGGAATTAAGGACGAAGTCCTAAAAGCACCAAATCGACAAAAGGCCAACTTGAAGGGCAACGATAGATGAATCATGAATAAATATATTAATTATTCCTGAAGGAAGGCTTGACAAGATAGATAAAAGAGTAATGAGTCACAGATTTTACGGTTAAAGAGGAGGAAAACTTATGCATTAGGAAACTTGTAAACTCTCTGCTCCAAATATCAAAGCCATCATGATCGACTTTTCGGGCAATTTTACAAACCTATCTTATAGCCCAATCAATACAAAGGGAACTTCCTCAAATCGATATCTCAACCTCCACCAATAAGCTAGTCCTCAAGACTCAAGAGGATATAACTCGCCTCAAATACACCTTATCAATTTCAATCATTAAATTCCTACCAGTATCTTTCATAATCAGAAGATTTAAAGCCACTAACCCAATTACTGGCATTTAGATAGCATCCACTATGGTCTATAGACAATGAAAAATCCGCAATCAATAATCCACACGAATGATTCTTTAACATATTCTAACATCCTTAGTCCAATCATTAATACACTCGAAGCCACAAGCATAGATCATCATATCTAGAAATCCATAATTACCACCAAGTCACCAACTACAAGATGAATGGGTTCGCCATTCCAATTCTCCGATTCAATTCATTTCAAGGCTCACTATCCTAAACTTAAATAAATTTATCATTCATAAACCACAAACTCTCAAGAGTGAACAATTTCAAATTCAAAACCACAAATGGCCAAGTACATGGCGATGAGATAACTGTTCAAATCATCTAGGATATCTAAAACTCAAAATGCATCGATCTCTTCTTACAAAAATATTCCCCAACCGATGGTTACCAATCACCATTACCTCAGGCGAAGTGTCTTTAAGAACCTAACTTTTAGAGACGGAAAATTCCCAAAAAGGTCTCTAAGGAAATTATTATAATGCTCAACAAAAACGAATTATCATCACGATTAACTCGATTCTCGAAATATCATCACAACATCAAGCTCTGAAATCTAAGGCCACCAAGAAGGTACATTATCAATAAGGGTTCGATAAAAGCTAATATTCCATTTCCCATAATGCATTATCAACAAGAAATTTGCTCGACCCAAAGACAGCTATCCTAGATCAAGAACCCTCAAAATACATTACACTCATTTTCTGCGCCTAGCAAACAAGATATCCAATCCACTAGGGGAAAGATTAAGCAACAACGAGTTCAAGACCGGTAAGGAATCTTAAGGAGAACACGAGTATAATCAAATACGAGATTAAAAGAGAGGAACGCTGAAAATTACGGGGCCAAAAGCAAGTGACAAGGAAGATAATAGGATTATGAAGATATCCGAGTGAGAAAGAAGATATAAGAATGCGATTTCTTAAAGTTCAAGTTCAACAAAAACTTGCAAGAAAGGAAATGGAAGAATGATGTTGGTGCGAATAATTATATAAGGTTTAATCCAAGCACTACCCAAAACTCAAGGTTCTATCCAACAAAGTCGCACCTATAAGTATTTAGGGCCTTATATCGATATGATCAAATTCCAAAAACGAGTAATTCACAAGTCGACAAAATTCCTTCTTTCAAACCTAAGGTGATATCAAATTAACTGATCTCTCTAACGAAAGCCTCTCATAAGGGACCACGTTACCACAAATCATCTGAGTACACAAATAAATTCGATAAATTGACCACTTCTCAATTCATTCATCCCTTCACAAACCACGGATTCTGAAAAACAGAATTGGAACTCGAGAATAATAACACTCTTGTAACTCCAATATTCAACACAACCTCAAAGGTTTCAGAACCGAAGGACTAACAAATACTTCTCTATACTACATTTCCGTCTCCTAGAGTCAATATGGTAGAACACCAAACAAAACGTCATCATCAACATCCTAAATCATTTCCATCATAGCTCACATTATTGAATTTCACTCCTATATATAATTCCCAAGTACATGGCTCAACTTATCATGACCCTACTACCTCAAACGAGTCTTTAATACCATAAATTAAGCTCACAACCGCGAAACCAAAAATTAGAGCAAAACACTCTTCCACCAAGACGATATAAAAACACACATTAGTACTTCTATAGAAGATTACTTAGCCTCAAAAGAGTTTTACAACTCAAGCACCATTCGAATTTTCTCACTTATAACAACTAGTCTTACTATAAGCACGATCCACAAGACAATAATATATTTATCCAACTCCAAAGATCAAAAATATCAAGTCACTAACAAGCTCGAAGATCAAACACACTAGTTAAATTTCAAGTAACTATGCAATAATATCTCTCAAACACATCTTACCCCACATTCCTCAAATTCCAAAATGTGACAACCCTCGAAATCGAAGAAAGATAAATCAAACATAGCATGCATAAGTGTCGTGGAGTACGAAATTTTTAAAACTTTTACATAGAATGGTACAAGGTGTTATCAAGCAAACCAAACGTAAAGTAAATATAAGTACAACGGGGAGACAAAGTCCCTTAAAACAGTAATGAGTCTAGTAAACTAGATTCAAGCGAAAAGGTAAAACGTCTACATCGACGCCCGCTATCTCACACGGTCTCAACCCCAAAAAGAAGCACCAAGTCGTACTTGTTCATTCATGACACATGAATGCTACAGTCAGTGGGGAGTAACTCGGGGTTCTCATAGCCATATCACATTAAAACATACATAACAAGAGCATATAAACATACATTATCATCATCAAATATATAAACAATATCATCATCATATATATACAATATCATCATCATACATAACAATATCATCATCATAAACAATGTCATCATCATGTATACCTCATTATTATCAAGTAACCAAGACTCAGAAAAGACTCACCTTGGCAACGATATCGCTACTAACGGCTTGCATCTCACCGTTAGTGACCATATAGTCGAAGAGGTTGGGGACACAACTCACAAGAAACCACGAGGCATTTAGACATATATTTCACATCCAACCAATCATCATGAAAGGCAAAAACACTCTCACGGTAAGTGAAACGCACTAGCATCTGCACATAGCATGACAAGATGACTTTAGACTCTAATCCTCCCTGTAGGACTATGATAATAGTAATGTCCTAGTCTAAATATGGTCAGACTCTCCGGATAAGGCGTGTACCCGATTTGACATGTGGCTAGGCATGCACACAACCAAGACTCGGTCAACAACATAGAAGCCGAGTACCACAAATCCGGCAGGGCGGCCAACAGCAGAGGCGGACAGAGAATAAGTATACCAATATTGGCAGGGCAGCCAACAAGAAAGGTTGTCACAATAACAAGTGCTCATACTCCGGCAGGGCGGCCAACGGAGAGGAGAATCAAGAAAAGGATAAGCAAGTATGGTACATGCAAAGACACCACTTCGCAAGGAAACAACATTTGACGGTCGGGTCGCTCACCGCTAAGCGTTCGCCTCCCAACAACGTCGTTATATCCCCACTAACATACAATTGAAGGTACATCTATCGCTCTGACACAAGGTCTGACGAGTATAAAGGTACAAATGGGAAATGAGAGTTCAATAACATCCAACAACCATGACATAACCGACTACTTAAAGCATAAATGACTTAAATGAGCTAAACGTCCAAAATCGTCCTTAAGCATGTGAATAAGTCATGTGAGACACAATATAGTCCTTATATAAATATTCAAGGTCATTCCATAAGATTATAACATAAACTAACCGTAGAAACCGTCTAATATGAAGTCATGTCAAAAAGAGAAGAAAACAACATACAAGGGTCCCCATCCGGTCAGTCAATCGACGGCCGGCCGACCGGCTGGGCAACCAAGGCAAAAACCAAATTCAACAATTAATCTTCAGGGGCTCCCAGCCAGTCGACCGGCTGGGGTCACAAGCACTTCGAAAATTTACAGCAAATAAGCAGGGGCTCCCAGCCGGTCGGCCGTCTAGGACCCTAAGCAAACTTCAAAAATTTCGTCAACATACAGTGTACTCCCAGCCGATCGGTTGACCGCCGTCCGTTTGGGACCTTTTTAACACTCCAAAATTATTGCAACTTACATGATGCTCCCAGCCGGTTGGGACACTTCCTTGGTCAAAATTCATCACAATGCAACTTCCAATATACAGGGACCTCTGTAACACCCGCAAATGTACCCTATTTTTATAGTAAAAATATTATACGGATACTTTTCAGCGAGATTTAGTTTTAGTCTAGAATTAAATTTCCCGTGTCTAGTTTAGAATTTCTGAGTTCGTTTTTTGGACTTTACGCGAGATTCCGAGTAAGTTACGTCTTAAAACGTTTATGGGCTTTTTCCCATGTTTTTCCACTTACTCCTTCATACTCTCCTTTAAACCCTAACTCACTCACATTCAACCTCCTTCTTCCTCACCAAGTAACCACCCAAAACCCTAAGTTCCATATTTGATCAAACTTAATATCGACGCTACTCCTTCGTTACTCGCTCAAATTCACTAAAATTCGTCTTAATCTTTCCCTCTCATCGTCCTCTATCTTAATTGGTAATAAAATTACCGTCTTTCCCGCTTTTCAATTTATCCGTCTTTCTCAAAAGTGAATTATATTCATCTTTTATTGTCTAATTGTAGGTGGGGACCTCCAAGACCTCGACAAAGACTACTACTTGATAGAAGAGGACCTAGACGAGGATTGAAGACGCAAAAAGGTAACGGTGAAGGGTTACACGATATCATTACGTGTTTTAATGTGTTTTCTATGTTAGTAATCGTATTTAGAATAGGATTAGTAATCATAGGAATTGTGTTGTTGATGATAGTTGTTGTTAATTGATAATTGATGATGAGTATTAAGGATTGATGATGATAGTTGAGTTTTGTTGATGTTCATTGTTGTTGAGTAATGATTTTCGTGCATCTTATGTCCCAGCCGGCCGACCGGCCGCCGGTCAGCTGACCGGCTGGGAGTTGGCTGTTGTTTTATTATTGTTACGTAATAATTTGGTATGAAGTATGATATCCGTCTTTCTCAATGGTGAACTATATTCATCTTTTATTGTCTAATTGTAGGTGGTGACCTCCAAGACCTTGACAAAGACTACTACTTGATAGAAGAGGACCTAGACGAGGATTGAAGACACGAAAAGGTAACGGTAAAGGGTTACTCGATATCTTTACGTGTTTTAATGTGTTTTCTATGTTAGTAATCGTATTTAGAATAGGATTAGTAATCATAGAAATTGTGTTGTTGATGATGGTTGTTGTTAGTTGATAATTGATAACGAGAATTGATGATTGATGATGTTAATTGATGTTGGTTGTATGATGTTTGGGATGAAGAAGATGAATTTCGTGCATAATACGTCCCAACCGGCCGGCCGGCCGCCGGTCAGCTGACCGGCTGGGAAGTGGCTGTATATTATTTATGTTACGTAATATTTTGAGCATGAATTATGTCTCAGCCGGCTGACCGGCAGCCGGTCAGGCTGAGACACACCTAATTTTGCCTTCATTTTCTCGTATGATATTGGATCTAGCCGGGTAGCCGGCAGCCGGTCCCTTTGACCGGCTGATCATGCTGATGTTTCATTGGTTTTTCAAGTATGACATTGGTGCCAGCCGGGTAGCCGGCAGCCAGTCTCCTTGACCAGGTGGCACACGCTGCCAACTCCTTTGTAATTCTTTCTTATGTTTTCATTTATAATATTTCCGATGGTTCGTTTATCGTATAAATTTACGTAATGACTTTAAATATTAATGTTTAGAATATATGATATTCTATTCGCTTGTATCGCATGTTTTGTGACGGTTTTTCATATATCCCACTTTGAGTCGGTTATACACATGTTATGGTTTGAGAACTAATTGTTATGTGCTTTGTACTCTCATTCCCCCGGCTACCTCTTCGTTCGTAAGGCTGGAATATCGGAACGAGGAGTGTATCCTTACTGCATAATTGCATGTGTAAGTGGGCATATGACGATGTTATTGGGAGGCGAACGCTTTGCGTTTATCGACCCGGCCGTCAAATGTTGTTTACTTGCGAGGTGGTGTCATTGCATGTAGTGTACCGCTTGTTATGATGCTTGTGCTCTTTTCCGCCTCTTTCGTGAAGGTTGACCGAATTTGGGGTACTCATCGTCTATGATTGACCGAGTCTTGGATGCGAAATGTCATCGCATGTCGAATCGGAACATGTTTATTCCGAGAGTCTGGCCAGGTTTAGATTAGGACCGGATATTTATTATCGTCGTCCTACCGGGTGGAAATTAGTCTACATATACGAAATATTGAATCGTGTATGCGTTCAGGGAAAGGTCATCCCGTGGATGCGATTTTAATCATTCTTGCCATGTACACGGTGCTAGTGCGTGTCATTTACCATGAGAGATGTTGTCAACGTATTTGTACGTTTGGATGGATGATTATATGATTGATTATTTGTGATCTTTGGATGACTTGGCATGGTTTGTTTGTCGAGTCTCAATCTTATCAAACTTATGCCGCTAACGGTGAGATGCAAGCCCTAGTGAGTGTATGGTTGCCTAAGAGTGTCTTCCCCGAGTCTATCTATAATATGATGGTTACAGTTTTGTACTTCATGTACCTATATCCTTATATATTGAATTGTCTATTTATCCTTCTCGTACTTCACATGTATATTTATATATGCATGCTTCTACTTTTGTATTTCCGTTTAAGTTCAATATTTCTGATATGGCTGGGAGAACCCGGAGTTACTCCCCACTGACTGTGGCGTTCATGTTTTTCATGGATGAACAGGTTGCTTGCTTGGATGGATTTTGCTTGTTGTATTTTGGGTTCGGGTGTGAGCTAGCGGGCGTTGGCCTGGATGAATCACCTCTAGACGTTGTATAGCTAGACTGCTAATAACTTTGATATTTTATAGCATTTTGAGAGACTTTGTCTCTTTGTAGTATATTCTACTTTGGTTTGTAATTATTTGACATTCCTCGTATTTTTATCTTAGCATGTAAAAAGTTTTAAAAACACCGTGTTTTCCGCTATATAAATCACATGCTTGTTATGTTTTATTTTCGCATTCGCGAGGGTTGTCACAGTTGGTATCAGAGCTTAAACGCTCCCGACGCACATATGTGAACCCTAAATTTAAACTACTTGACCTTGAAATAATAAATGAGAGATGGGTAGAAGTTAAATATTTTACTTGGTAGTCTATTTGTTTATGCTAAGTGTTAGGATTTACTTGTTTTGTTTTTGTTTCTTATGAAGATGGTTAGACCTCGAGTAGTAGAGAATGTTATGCTAGAAGCTCTTACTCAAGTTCGAAAGAATCAGCAAGATGCGGCTATTGCTCAAGCCAACCAAGTTCCCCCGCGTAGAGAAGACAACCACCAAGGAGGTTACGCTTGGGTGGCTAGCCAAATAGCTAGAAGCAAGATTATACCTTATGGTGGAGAGCCGGACCCTACCGAGCTATCGGAATGGTTTCGAGAAATGGAGAAGCAATCTGATTTATACCAAGTCCGTGAAGAGGACAAGGTGAGGATTGCTAAGCATTTCCTTGTAAGGGAAGTCGATAATTGGTGGGGGATTACTAGTGCCACCGCTACTCTTGAAGCCGATTTCAATAGTGCTTGTTTCAAAGCTCTTGTAGAAGGCCGATTTTATCCCAAGGAGCTCAAGCAACAAAGGCTCAAGGAATTTATTGACTTCAAGCAAGGTGACTTGTCGGCACAAGACTTCACCACCCAGTTTAACAAGCTTGCTCATTTTTCTCCAAGGCTCATCAAGGATGATGAGGACCGAGCTTTCTACTACCGCAACAAGCTTAGTGCTTTACTCCAGAGCAAGGTGAGGAGAAATTCTACCTCCTTTGGAGAATTGTACGATGATGCTTTATGGGCCGAGAACTCTATGAAAGCTATCAAAGATGAAGCAATGATGAAGACTTCCCCTCCTTCCTTCACTCCTAGGCCAAACTTCTATGGGAAAAGGTCGTTTACTCCTTCGTCTTCCAATTTTTATGCCAACAATAGGAGATTCAATCCTCCCCCAAATGCAAGTGCAAGAGCTCCCGCTCCTTTCATTCCCCGAGCTACTTCTAACGTGGCTCATAGGCCATATGCTCCCCCTCAAGCTCAAGCTCAAGGTCGCTTTTGCAACCGTTGTAGACTTCCACACCACCCTGGTGTAACTTGTTCCAACCGACCTTATGTTTTCTTCTTTTGCCAAAAGAGTGGTCACCGTTATGATGATTGCCTTGATCGGAATTTGCCCCCTCCAATTTCCAAACCCAAGGGTTCTACCTTCGTTCTGAGTCGAGCCGAAGCCGATGCTCATCCGGAGATAATTACGGGTATGTTCTCAATTTTAGAGCAACCGTGTCTTATTCTATTTGATACAGGTGCTTCTATGTCCTTTGTGTCTTCAACTTATGTTCATAAATTAACAATCGAGCCTACTTCTAGTGAGGATACTCCCATATCCTTACCATCCGGAGAAATTATCTCTTGTTCTACTCTTTATCCAAATGTTCCAATCTCTATTGCGGGTACTATCTTTCCCGCTAATCTCCTTAAGTTTCCTCTAGGAGAGTTTGATGTAATTGTAATTATTGATTGGTTAGCGTTATACCATGCTAGGTTCGAGTGTAGAGATCAAAAGATTTATTTAAAGAGTCCTTTAGGAGTTAGAATAAACTATAAGGGATCTTATTCCCGAATGGGTGTGTCTTTGATTTCCGCAATGAAGTTGGTGAGTATGGTAAGAAAGGGTCACCAAGCATACTTGTGTATTGTGACTTCTACAACTACCTCCTTACCAAATATTGAAGATGTACCTATAGTATGTGAATTTGTTGATTTATTCCCCGAAGACTTGCCCGGGATTCCTCCCGAGCGTGATGTTGAGTTTTCCATTGATCTTGTTCCTGGTTCTGGACCCAAAGCCAAAGCTCCATACCGTATGGCTCCAACCGAGTTGAAAGAGTTAAGGAAGCAACTTGATGATATGATTGAAAAAGGTTTCATTCGACCGAGTACCTCGCCTTGGGGTGCTCCCGTTCTCTTTGTGAAAAAGAAAGATGGTTTTATGAGGCTTTGTATCGATTACCGTGAGTTAAACCGGATTACAATCAAGAATAGGTATCCTTGGCCGAGAATTGAAGATTTGTTTGATCAACTAAAGGGTGCTTCTACCTTTTCTAAAATTGATTTGAGATCCGGATATCACCAAATTCCCGTTCGTGATGCCGATATTCCAAAGACCACTTTTAGTACAAGATATGGTCACTTTGAGTTCAAGGTGATGCCATTTGGATTGACTAATGCTCCCGCTATTTTCATGGATTAAATGAACCGCACTTTTAGTGAGTATCTTGACAAGTGTGTAGTGGTGTTCATTGACGACATCCTTATTTTTTCCAAGACCGAAGAAAAGCATGCTATTCATCTAAGGACTATTTTGGGTGTTCTTCGTCGTCAAAAGTGGTTTGCTAAAGAAGGTGTAATGGTGGATCCTTCTAAAATTGAGGCCGTTGTTGATTGGAAGAGTCCGACCAATGTTAGAGAAGTCCGAAGTTTTCTTGGTTTAGCTGGTTACTACCGTAGATTTGTTAAAGATTTCTCAAAGCTTGCTAGACCAATGACCCAATTGTTGAAGAAAGAAACCAAGTTCGTATGGAATGAAACTTGTGAAGCCGCTTTTCAAGAGTTAAAGAAAGGTTGACTACCGCTCCGGTGTTAACTTTACCTGAAGATGGTGTAGACTTTGATGTCTATTGTGATGCTTCCAAGATGGGATTGGGTTGTGTACTTATGCAAAGTAGGAAAGTGGTTGCTTATGCCTCGAGACAGTTGAGAGTTCATGAAGTGAACTACCCTACTCATGATTTGGAATTAGCCGCCGTGGTTCATGCTTTGAAAGTGTGGCGACACTATCTTATTGGTGTTCACTGTCGCATATTCACCGATCACAAGAGTTTGAAGTACATATTTACTCAAAAGGAGTTGAAAGTGAGACAAAGAAGATGGTTGGAATTGGTGAATGATTATGATTTTGAATTGTTATACCATGAAGGAAAGGCTAATGTTGTTGCCGATGCTCTTAGTAGGAAATCTTCTCATGCCTTGAATGCTATGTTGGTATTACCCGATGATCTTTGTGCCGAGTTTCGAAAGTTGAAGTTGGAATTCGTGGAACGTGGATTTGATTATGTTGGTATTATGACTGCCGAACCTGTTTTTCTCCATGAGATCCGCGAAAGCCAAGTTGATGATCCTACCTACAAGTCTATTCAAGCCAAGCTTCTATAAGGAAAAGCTAAAGACTTCAAGATTGATGACAAAGGTGTTCTTCGACTCCATGACCGTTTGTTTGTTCCTAATGCTCTTGACTTGAGAAAGCGAGTTCTTGATGAAGCTCACCTTTCCCCTTATTCTATTCACCCCGGAGGTGATAAGATGTATAAAGACTTGAAGCTACAATTTTGGTGGCCGAATTTGAAAGGCGATGTTGTGTCATATGTTGGAAGATGTCTTACTTGCCAACAGGTGAAAATCGAACACAAGAGGCCCAGTGGATTGCTACAACCTTTGAATATTCCACTATGGAAGTGGGAATCTATTTCTATGGATTTTGTCATGGCTTTGCCAAGGACCGTTGGAAGTAAAAATGTCGTTTGGGTTATTGTTGATCGTTTGACCAAGTGTGCTAGATTCATCCCGATCAAAGAGACTTGGAGTTTAGATCGACTAGCGAAAGCCTATGTTGATGAGATTGTTAGATACCATGGTGTTCCCAAGGAGATCCGAGGTTTTGTTCGATATTTTGGAAGGCTTTACAAGAAGCCATGGGTAGTAAATTGTTGATGAGTACCGCATTCCATGCCGCTACCGATGGTCAGACCGAGAGGACTATTCAGACTTTAGAAGACTTGCTTAGGGCTTGTGCACTCGACTTCCAATCTAGTTGGGAAAAGATTCTATCGTTGGTGGAGTTTTCTTACAACAATAGTTATCATGCCTCGATCAAGATGGCTCCTTATGAAGCTCTCTATGGAAGGAAATGCCGAAGTCCTATATGTTGGAATCAATTGAGTGATGTTCGTGACTTCGGTCCCGATGTTCTTTTTGAAACCATTGATCATGTGAAGGTCATTCGTGATAGAATGAAAGCCGCTCAAGATCGACAAAAATCTTACACTACTACAAAAACAGGAAATGACAACGGTTAAAAACCGTTGTAATATTAAAACGCGGACGTTGTTAAAGCCTCCGTTGTTAAAGGTTTTAACAACGTTCCGATTTAATGAAAATACTGTTGTGAATAGTTTTAACAACGGTACAAAGTCGTTGTTATTACTAGATAACTGTTGTTAAAACGTGTGACTAATTATGGTGGGAAAGATACGAGAACGGTTCTATTAAATGAAACCGTTGTTAAAGGTAAGATTAGTTTTGGTGGGAAATATTATAACAACGCTATTGTTTTTTAAACCCGTTGTGAATATAGTTAATTACAACGGAGTATAATAAAGAAGCCGTTGTGGAAAGTTTTAATAACAACAGGTATTTTAGAATACACCGTTGTTAAAGGTATGATAAGTTTTGGTGGGAAATATGTTACAACGCTTTTAAGGAATTTTAAAAAACCGTTGTTATTATTTTTATTATTGTTTTTGAAAAAATTGTAATTTGTTCCCCTGCCACCACTGAAAATCATGCATAAATCAGCAGCAGTAGCAGCAGCACGCATCATAAACCAATTTCAGAAGCAGCAAAATGATATATCTATATATAAATCAGAGCAATTCATGTACAGCAGCAGCAAAATGATATATACAACCAAAATGATCTCTTTCAGAGCAATTCATACTTACAACTTGCTCTAATGACTTCTACAAATTAAAGTTCCCTATCTGCTTCCAAAATAATCTAAGTTTCATTTATTCTTTCTTAACATAATGTTCAAGGAGGTATTTGCCCCCACAAGTCCCTTACCTCGTCTATATTGTGCTTAGTGTACTCAGGGACATGTGGCGTGTTGATTAAATACTGCGGATAAAACAAAAAAAAGACATCGATCAGTAGGGTAACAACAGTATAGGCATACATAATTAGCAACATCAATCATATATATATAGCAGAAAAGATATCAGCTCTAATGAAAAAAAGTAAATAATAGCTACATTAAACTACTAACTCTTTCTGGAATGCTGATATATCTTCGCCTAATAATCTCCAACATGAAACGACAAACGTAGTATCCACATTGGATGCTATCCGGCTGTTTAGGGACCTATTATTACATACTAAACGAAGAGACGAGAAGGCAATTACCAATTAGTTTAATGCGTAATTAAAAAAGACAGATGTATATGCGTAATTAGTTTAATGCACTTAATTATTAAGGTATATATTGTATTTGCGCGTACGTACCCCTGTTATCATAATAAAAGTAGGGCCATCATCAGAATATTCTGTCGGTTGATCGCCGGTTGTTGCTCTTTTCTTCTCAAAGGCCCTTTAAAAAAGGAAAGAGGACGAAAGTCACATAAACTTACTTAATAATAATAAATGAAACTTAATATTATGTGCCAAATCATCATCAGTATTATAAACTTACTTAATAATCAACTTCTTAAAGGTCTCGGATGGTTGTCCATGCAAAGAGCCCAACCAAAATACTTTCTTCGTGGTCGGATTGATCGCTGCTAGCACCCAATGTCTCCTAGAGATCGAGAGACACATCATTATTAACAAGCACAACATGAATCATAACCAAACATATAAAAATGCAATTGTATTTGGAATCGTAATATTAATTATATATTACCCGACTTCATTATAAGGGGCAAAAATGAGCTTATTGTTTTTCGCCAATTCCCCAGCAATATAATCTACACGTTCTTCATACGAAAACATCCTGATATGCATAGATAAAACATTTGGGCACATGAATCCATATTGAGGAAGTGGATTATTGGTCTCGGGGATCACAACCGAGTTCAAGTACCTACATGACGGTTTTAATTCCGATATTAAAAACACTATATCTTAGTCAGAATATTAGAATACTGCATGATTTAATTTATTAAGAAACTTACTTCATCCAAACATATAGGTGTTGGACATCAATCTCGTCAAGGCCAGCCCAAACGGCTAGCATTTCCCAATCCAGCATTGCTTGGCGTTCTACCCCTACAATATCCTTCTCGAGCGGAATAATTATTAATTGCTCGCTTGCTATGCGTCTCTCAGCCTCCTTATAAAGCTCCAGCATCGCCACCGTTCGTACTTTTTCCATGTAAACGTTCCCATGATATTTAGTACCGGATAGACTCCTGACCTCTTTCAGCTTGGGGAAATGATGCGGTGTGCTACATTTCACAACCTACATGTGGCTAACTAAATTAAGTTGCTCTTTCAATGATGAGGCGATAGTAGAACTTAAAATATAAAGAGAGTTGATTAAATACCTCATCAAGTTGTTGTTTTGACGAGGTAGTAGAAAGATTATTGTCTATCGAGTTAGACTTATCCATGTTTTTTGTTACCTACAAATCAAAAATATAACATATAAATTTCACTATTTATGAAGGTGATGAACAAAGACAAAAGGCGGGTTAAATTAGATGTATTTTTCTAACCCCGGCTACATTCTGTTGAATTTTTTGATCACGAGCCAGGAAAATGTGGCTATTAGGCCATTGGACAAAACAGTGAACCGTATCTGCCAGAATTAGAAGGTCGTCAAGGACTGGGACGGGCAGTTTACGGGTTTCACAGCCCTTCGCGACTAGCGCTATCTCCACTTTTGCATGATTCGGCAAGAGTGGTACGCCATGAACCAAGATGGTTTCCGCTGAGTCATTGGGCTTTGGGTATATGAAACCCCGGGCAACACGCACATCCTCTTTGAATGAAGGGTCGGTGAGAAGAACAACTACCCGCTTTTTTGTGGCCTGAAGAATACACATTATTTACTAAATACCAAAATATAATAGATATCATAAATGATCTATATTGAGTATATAATGTAAAGTTGGTTACAAGTATTTATTGTTGGTGGGTAGGCTATTATACTTGAACATGTCCAGACCAGATTTAGCACTGACAGCATATACTAACTTCTTATATTCTACATACCTCATTATTGTCACCCGTCTTCTCAGCCGGCTCCTCAATTTGCGTCCCCTTTTCAGAGTTATTTACCTTATAAAATTAATTAACCAATCAAAGGCATGGATGCTGGAAAGAACAAATGCAGAGGTTCAAAATGGTTAAGTCGTATTTACCTTATCGGCTTGAGGTATCAAAACCTCAGCAGCATTAGGTACCTCACCCGTCTCCTCAAGGTGCGTCCCCTTTTCCGACTCATTTACCTAATAAAATAAACCAATCAAAGGCATGGCTGCTAGAAAGAACAAATGCAGAAAAAAAAAATCATATTTACCTTATCGGCTTGAGGTATTAAAACATCGACAGCAGTAGGTACCTCACCCATCTTCTCAGCCGTCTCCTCATGTATTGGCAAGGTAGTAGTGTCTGCCTCTTGGCAAATCTGTTGCACTACCTCACCCTTTTTAATGACATCCTCCATCATCTTCAATTCTTCTTCGGAAGGCTTGCCTCCAGAATTCATCTTCAGTATCACGGAGGCCAATAACTGAACATGCACGCCCAAAATGTAGAATCAGCATTTTGTTAAAACAATAACATGTGAATTTTAAATGACAATAACAAATGGTACCATGTCAGCCTTCCCCTTATTTTTCTTCTTCTTGTTCGAGCTAGTTGTCCCATAATATTTCGTGACTCCGACATGTAATGGGACGCCCCTCAATCGACCTGGATGCTCGGGACGGCCGATCGCTCTCGCAAGAACGTCGTCACGACCACTCGGAGTGAATTTCCCTTCCGCAACCTCCTTCAGAACATTCTCCTATAATATATTAAATAAACTTAATTTAATTTTTGTTACTAAATTAAATAGATAGTTAGACATACAAGAATTGAACAATAAAGTTATTAAAAACCCGTCTTAATAAAAATAATACTTACTATGTTGGCCAAGACTTCCTGATCATATTCGTTACATGTTCGGGATCCTTTAGGCGTGTGCCCTTCTTTATAATTTACGTGCCGATTCAAGTCGGTCACACCTTTTGACACCTACACGTTAACTCAAAAATAATATATGTATACATGTATATCAAGTCCAAGTATGATTAAAAAAATCTAATATATAGATGCTACTTACGAGATTTTATTCTATCAATCTGTAACCGCCTCGAGAACCATAATATACCCCCCGCTTCTGTGAGATGTTAGCACGATTTCTGGCGCTAACGCTCTTCAAATCATATTAAATCGCAAGTAGATGAGACAATTAGAAAATTATAGATACAAGTAGAGTTTTAGAAAAATGTAACCTGAAACTTTTAGAAAAATGTAACCTTAAGTAGAGTTTTAAAAAAATGTAAACATATGACATGGATACTTAACCTGAAACTTTTCAGTAGCTCGTTTCGCCTTATAATTATCCCATTGTTGCTGAGTGATGTTGGGGTACTTTGTCGGTGGGCTCTTATGCATCTGCCCCGTCTCCTTTTCGACATACAAGTGTAATTTGGCAAGGTCACACCTCCACTGCCTTAAGACTGCCGCTGCCTTACGTAATAGATACTTATCATGGCAGTCTGGAATATCGAAAGCTTCCTGCATTATCATCATATATACTAATAAGCGGCTGTCTAATATCATACCTTTATACGAACCTTTATACGGCTTCCTGCCTTATGTAATAGTAACTTATGCAAAATAAAATGGTGTTTAGCTAAAGATATTATCATACCTTTATACGTTTCAAGAGTAAGTTCTGCAATGAAGGATTTATATTCCTGAAATCTTCTAAATCAATAGGCACAAACTGTTTGGTTGTAACTCCAATCCAAGTGGATAAATGGCTAGCATTTGGACCAGTAGGAACACCTTTCACACTCCATTTTATTTCCATCGGCATTTTTGCCGCTATAGCTGCAAGGGCTGCAGAGCACTTCGAAGCACCCCTCTCACTAGGCTTATCCCCCTTATCATTGTTTTCTACTCTTTTCCGTTTTTCACCCATGATAATCCTAAGACACTAAGACCTTCAAAAGAAATGAAATAGTAACAGAACAGAGTCATGCATACAGCGATTCTAAAACCCTAAGACCTTAAAATGAATGAAATAGTAACTGAACAAATAAGGAGTCATGCAGAGATTCTAAAACTCTAAAAACTTAGAAAGGAATGAAACTAGATGATAAAGAGAACGATAAATAGAAAATTAAAACAAAAAGATGAACTTCAATCTTAAAACCCTAAAGACGAAACACAAAAATTACCTGATAAAGAAAATGAGAACAGGGTGATGATAAAGAGAACGAGCAGGATGATGATCACGAGTACGAGGAGGATGATGATGATAATAAACAAAAATATTTGTGTTGTAAACGAGGATGATTGTAAACGAGGATGATTGTAAACGAGGAGGATGATGATGATAATGTACGTGTGTAAAATTTACTCTATAGGATTGTAAATTATTTTTTATTAAGAGAAACTAAATGGTTTATTAAGAGAAACTATTGACAACGGTTATCCTACAAACCACCATTGTTATAGAGTAATAACAACGGTTAAATCACACCCGTTGTAGAAAGTAATAACACTAAGACAACGGTTTATTTATTATAACCCGTTGTTGAAAGTAATAACAACGGTGAAATTCTAAAACACCGTTTTTATAGATTATGTATATTTTTTTTTAATTTTTCAGATACGCCCGCGCGGTATTAAAATTTGAGGCACGAAATAAATTCATTAACTTTGCTCTAAATTAATTTATTTAACTTTGCTCTAAATTTAATTTAATTTATTTTACTTTGCTCTAAATTTTATATTATAGGCGTAAGTTACGTTTAATTATTAGCTCGGATAGGGTTTGGCCTGGGAATCAATTCCAATCGGGTTAGATTCGGCGGGTTTGTAATTAATAACTTTATCGATCGGGTTAGTTATTATTATTAGTTTGGTTCAATTCGGGTCGAAGCGAGGGTCCTTTCGGCTTTCAATTCGTGTCTGTTTCGGGAATGATTATAATTGGGCGGGTCGTCGATAATTTCCGGGTCAAGCGGATGTGGTATATACATATCGAGTCTAGATAGGGATCCTCGAATCGGGTCATTTTCTTTTGAATTAAGGACCTGGTTATTATAATTATCATGCATCACTAGTTAACCTGAAACTGATCGGGTGGCCAGGCCAGCAGTTACGGATCGGGCAATCCACTATCTAGAGCAAGTAGCTACGTACTTCGGGTCGATCGTTTTTGGGCTGGGTCGGGGGCACGTGTCATTATTAACCTCGTATATATGTACTACTTTGCAATAATATTGATGATAATATAATATTGATGATATATATATAATAATTAATGATGATGCCTTCCGGATCATTAATTAACCTCGTACTACTTTGCAATAATAACAGATTCATCAATGCACATGCAAGTAAGTATTATATATACACGTCAATGTTTCCCAAATTAAATAATGATATATATATATATATGGGGTCGATCGACTTCGTTCATCAAGTACGCTAAAAGGGACGGATATATTGACGATGCATATATATATATATATATGCTCAAATTAATTAAAAAGGACGGTTTATTGCTTTTTTACCACCTATATATAATATATATATTATTGTGTATGTATGTACATACGTTTTATCAACAAATAAATGGTTAATAATAATAGGCCATATTCCGATCAGGTAGTTAGATTCGTCGGGCCGTTTTTGCATCACAAACCTGAAACTGTCCGACCCAAAATTAATTAGCTAGTATCGGGTTATTTAATTTAATTCGATAGAAATTATTATTTATTATCCGCGTGATGATTATTAAGTATCATTTTCGGGTCGGATCACTTTTAATTATTAAGTATCATTATTAGTATACGTGTGTTACTTCAAAATAACCCTAAACCCTAAACCCTAAACCCTAAACCCTAAACCCTAAACCCTAAACCCTAAACCCTAAACCCTAAACCCTAAACCCTAAACCCTAAACCCTTTTTTATATATACTTCTATATATATCTAGTAGATTATCGCTATTGATCACCCTTTTTTATATACTTCTATATATATCTAGTAGATTATCGCTATTGATCAAACATTAAAATATTGAACATCAACGGAATTAATCATATCAATTCAAACACTTTAAACAACATTCTTTCTCATGGATTTCATTAGGAATAACCTAGATTTTATATTAAATTACATTACATTCATCCGACATCAAATAAATAAAGATGTTAAATAATCCGGAACAATTCCGGTTAAGAGTAAAAAGCTTTTCTCACACTGCCACCAACAATCCGGAACAATATTGATGATACTGATGACTTCCGGATCATTAACCTTGTATTTTGCAATAACAGATTCAATGTATGCAAGTACACGTCTTGCATGTGGAGATAAGGTAGGACAGGTACAGCTCAACATATCTCTTGCGGCATCAACCTGCGAGTATCAGGCCAACGTGGGTAGCCAGAGGACGATGATGATGACGACGCTTGGTTGACAAGTCGGACTGCTTCAAGCCTCTTAATCCAATAATCCCTTCGATGTTCAATGGATCCTTTAATCAATGGGTGATGATCAGCGGGAACTACGACAAGAGCCTCCTCCTCATCTGCAATCAATTTTGTAAGGGTCGTCTCATCGTTGGGAAGGTTAACCGCTGCCATTGATGATGTTAATTTTTGGAGTAATTAATTAGGGTTATGTAATATTTAAAGGAGGGGTTTTGAGGCTGTATTTATAGAGGGGTTATGCTGCCATTGATGATGTTCAATGGGTGCTTTAATCAATGCTGGTTCTGCTGTTGTTTATTCACGGGTTTGGACTGCAATATCTTTTAATTAAAAATAATAATATTGAGCAATAACAACGGGTATTGGTTAAAAACCCGTTGTTATTACTAACCACAACGGTTTTCGTGACCACAACCGTTGTGATAGAGTTACTGCATATTGCATTAAGTGCATTGACTACATAGGAAATGTAACGTACTGCATATTCACACATTTACTCAATCAATAACGTACTGCATGCATGTGAATGTATAGTCGTTTTGGGATTTGTAAATGCATGTGAATCAATGCCTTCATGTGAACCAATGCATGCATGTGAATCAATAACTCCAATAAATAACTCTCTATAAATACAGCCTCAATACAAGCAGGTTATCAACCACATACAAAATTCCCAACTCTAATCAATAACATATTTGCTAAACCATACAAAATTTTCCAGCCTCAATACTAACATCAACCATACAAAATGTCTGGAACTTTTACTAAACCATATGCTTGCATCATGAAAGAAATGCCTTCTCATATTGAGGGTGGCTACGTTGTGTGTAAAAGCTACAAAAAACTCCGTGATACGCTTATTCAAAATGGCTACTTAATCAAGAAGATGTGGCCAAATTATCATCGCAGGTACTTTACAGGGGAACTCGTTTTCGAGTTTGGGATGTCGGATGCTCATCGTGCGTCCGCATTCAAACTGGCAAGAATGTTTGACAAGGTCGGGCATGGGCGAAAAGATTTTATTGAGAGCACGGACCACCAGCCTGGGCCATATCTATGGGTGGCTTCCGAACATGACCGTCACCGTTTCCCAAATGGGGTCGACCTCGTTGAAGTGACCCAGGTAGAGCAGTGGGAAGGGTTGGTTCTGGCCGAGGCTGACCCGATTGATGCATATGCTCTAGCGGTGGCAGCTATCCGGGAGATTTACCAGGACTCAATTTAGTTTGTTGTTGTTGTTGTTTGGTTGTAGTTGTTTGTTGTTGTTTTGGTGCCATTTGTGTGTGGCGCCGTTTGAACTTATTATTTAATAATATTAATGTTGATACGTTAATTTGTTTTTTGACTTAAGTTTAGAAGTAATTAAACTAATTCAATTCAAAGCTATTCAATCGATAAAGCAAAATTAGAATTGAATGACATTCAGGAAATGACATTCACAAATTTGCTAATAAACGACATTGAATTGGTGAAAATAATAAACGACATTCAGGAAATGACATTCACAAATTCACAAATTCACAAATTCACAAATTCACAAATTCACAAATTCACAAATTCAAGAAATAGTTCACAAATTCACAAATTCAAAAATAATAAGGGAGATGATGACAGAAAAATGATCGCTTTGTGATAGAGTTTTTGTGTTACAGTACAGTCGTATTATTAGTGTTGTGTGTTTTTTATCTACAAATATTGACAACGGTTATCATAAACAAACCGTTATGATAG
>JAIUZE010047100.1:0-94247 GCA_022085475.1 Heliosperma pusillum | reverse complement strand
TAATTTTATGAAAACCTTTTTTAATTAAATATTTTACTTATTAATATTTCCCACTTGCTAAATATTACAAAACACGATAAAAATGACGATAACTCAAAAACCGACACGAGTCCCAAGGTGGGACCCACGGGCTGAGTTGGGCCGGACCCACATGGACCTAGATGGGCCCCACGGCCTGATTTGGCTAGAAATGGCTGTTTTTATTAAATTTCAAAAAACCCGTTTCTCAAAAATTCCCGCATGCTTTAACATATTTAAAACCCGTCCAAACAACAATTAAACTATCAAACATCGACACAACCCAAAGACCAAAACCCGGACCCACCATGGACCAACCCAGACTGGGTCTGAACCGGCCTGGACCGGTCTGGTTGGTCCGGTTCTCAGCCATCCACCACGGTTCCACCACATCAAACACCACATTAATTTCTAACATGTTTTAATCATCAAACCACCATTTCAACATCCATTCATACAAAATCATAACTTATTAAAATCATCAAAATTTATCCAGAACACTAAACTTGTTAAAATTTCCTACACATCATAAAAATCATAACTTATTAAAAATCATCAAAATTTATCAAGAACACTAAACTTGTTAAAATTTCCTACACAACCTAAAAATCATAACTTATGGAAAATCCTCAAAATTCATCAAGAACACTAAAACAACATAAAAATTCATACAACATAAAAATCATCAAGAACAATAAAACAACATGAAAATTCCATACAACATAAAAATCATCAAGAACAATAAAACAACATAAAAATTCCATACAACATAAAAGTCATCAAGAACAATAAAACAACATAAAAATTCCATACAACATAAAAATCATCAAGAACAATAAAACAACATAAAAATTCCATACAACATAAAAATCATCAAGAACAATAAAACAACATAAAAATTCCATACAACATACAAATCATCAAGAACAATAAAACAACATAAAAATTCCATATCATCTCATGTTACTACTAAAATCATAAATAACCATAACATGAATAAAAACTAAAAGTTATGTGACATTTATTCGTCGAGTAAAACGGAATTGTTACCTTAGCTAGCAAACAGTTAGCACCAAAATAATAAGAGGCCCGTATAAAGATCACAAATTTTCATTGAATACGGTATTATCCGTCACAAGCTGAAAACGGATAATGTCTATCTCACAATACGTAAGTGGGGAGCCAAGTGGAAGGTAAATAGATCCCCTACTTGCATACTGTGAAAGGGACACTATCCGTCTTCAACTTTTGACGGATAGATATTCGTCTTCAACTTTTGACGTGGTGTATAAAGATAAGTCCTAAAGTTAAGTAAGACGTGGTGTATAAAGATACAGTAGGTTTCCCTTGTGACGGGTCGGACCTTGCGACGGGTTTTTCCTCTAACAAAATGGGTAGAGGGAACATGTGGGGCACCTCCCATGTGCTTCCCCTTTTCCCTTAAATGGGTCATTTGTGAGGGGAAATGGTACCCGTCGCAAGCTTGTGACGGATACTGTCCGTCACAAATAAGAATTTGTGATAAAGATAAGTCCTAAAGTTAAATACTTGTGAATCGTCGTCTACTTTTGGTACATGATAGTCGGCAAGTTGCCTATATGGTATATCTGATAGAATAAGTCTTTCTAAAGATGGATATATCCATTTTAAGTTAAAATCGGTCAAGCAGTATTCAACTTGTATGGAAAAGACAAAAATAAAATGTTTAGGGAATCACAATATATTTGTCCTATCTATATAAATGGGTCATTATTTAACCTTTTTTAACCTTAAGACGGATACTTCCGTTTGAAATGAGAATTTGTATATCTGATAAACCTTAGAAAATATGACACCTAAATATAAAAATGAAGTACATTTTTTCGAATAACTTTCAAAGCGGAAGTATTACCAATGGTAAATTTACGGCGATCACCACTGACAATCACCACTAATGACATATCTTGACTATATCGCGACCTATACCCCAGATCGTGAAATGTACTTATAAATGATAACAACATTTTCCAATTTTATAATAACCAATTTTTTTTTTTGCATCACATCAATTCACAGTTTTCTGAAATACTTCATCGGAAAATATCATCAATAAATATCTCCTAAGAATAGTTTTACGCAAATACACGGCTTATTAGTAACGATTTTTTCAAAAGGGACTCATTAATAAGCTTAATACTCCGTACAACTTATTTTTCTCATTCATTATGGTAAAAATAAATTTATATTTACATTTTGAATAAGAATATCTTATAATATCTCCATATTAAACACACGTCCTATTATCAAATCTTTCTCATTTTTAATTTCCCTTTTTATTTATTATTATTATGGAATAGAATCTCGAATGTAAAAGAAAGAATAATTCCATGGAATCAATTTTACCAACCCTCCAAATTTTTTCTTAATATTATTACTTGGGCAACCCGCAATTTCAAATATTTACCACGTTTAACTTATTATTATTTATTATTTATTATTTATTACTTGACAACATTTTGTAACAAACCTCTTTTCTTCACCTTCCAATGACTACAGTAACCCCCTTTGTTGATCAATTTCTTACTGCCGATTTTACCCTTTTTACCCTCCCTCATCAGGTAATTTCTTGACTTCTCTATTCATCATTCTTTTATCATTATACCCTTTTTTTTTTAATTCAATTTGTCTTTTATTGTTAAATTTAGATCTACCCCTTTTCCAATTAGTTTAATTAATTTCTGGGTTTGTCAATTGTCATGAATGTGTTTGATATTATTAAATTCTGTTTTTTTTTTGTGGGTATTTGTGTTGGAATTATTGCCGGTTTCGGATGATGATTTATGTTATTGTTATTGTGAAAAGATTGAATTTTGATGTGTTTTTCGGGTTTTTTTTGTTGTTGTTTAGCGGTTTAGGAAGATGATTCATGTTCGTCGACCCCAAATCATATTGGGACCTTAAGGCATTGTTATTGTTGTTGTTGTGAAAAGATTGAATTTTGTTATGTTATTTGTTTTTATATTTTTTTTTGGGTTTGTGGTTGGCAATTTTGGCGATTTCAAATGATGATTCATGTTAGCCAACCTCAAATTAATGTTGTTGTTATGAAAAGATTGAATTTTGATGTGTTTATCTACTTTATCGTGTGTACTTGGGTTGGAGCTATGGGCGATTTTGAAGGATAGATTCATGTTTGCCAACCCCGAATAATGTTGGGACTTAAGGCGGCGTTTAGGGGTTGGAACTTAGGAATGGTTTTGTGCATTATCTTATAATGTTAATGAAATAGTTTATTTAGTGGGGTCACGGACTTCAAATTTTCTGAATCCGCTACTTATTGGAGCAGGTGGAAGTGAAGGGTGCTGAGAAGGAAGCAGAGGAGACTGAAAAGAAGGGGGTTGAGATGATGGTGATGATGAAGGTACATAATGGGGTATGTGCCATATGTTTGGATGACATTGAGCTTCAGGAAACTGCCCTTGTTAAAGGTTGCGAGCATGCTTACTGGTTTGTCCTCTTATGTTTTCTTTTTGTTTAGCCATTTTAGCATTTTTTTATTTGGTTAGAGGACTTTGGTTTTGTTGTAGTAATTGATCGCTGCATTGTTGAGTCGGATTTTGAATAGAGTTTGATTGTGAATTGTGATGATGAAAGTAAGAATTGAGAGAATTTTTCTACGTTTGTTTTCATTTGTGATGATTGTGGGATTGTGCTTTTAATATAGCGTGTGGATAATCGAGGCAATTTTGCCGGTTTTTTTTAATGAGTTTTGATCACATTTAGGACCCTAGGTAACAAAACGGTTGTTGCTCATATATCTGATATTGTGTGAATCTTCTTTCTATATAAATTACTGTGTTATCGAAGTTTAATTTATGGAGTAGTTCTTTCCCTGCAGCAAAGCATTGATAATGTAATGCTTTGTTGTGTTTGCAAAGAGGTGAATGATTGTTTCACTGGTTCTCTGGACCTAAATGAGGGATCTTACGAGTAAATACTATTACTGGATAGAAGGGATGAAGTTTAAATCGGGCATGCTAATATACTATTCATTCTTTGCTGCTATAGTTATTCTTTAACCATCTAGAGAGGAAGGCACGTTCAATTTCTATACAGCTGAAATAGAGGAATAATAGTCAGTTAGTGATTATGAATAATAGTGAGTGATCATGAATCGAAAAATGATCATGTTTACTTGTATGGGTTTCTAATTTTCTATCATGTCTGTGCTTTACTTCTGGCTGGGTTAACCCTTGATATACCCTGATTTTGATGCATTATACTGTTTTCTTAGCTTGAGCCTATTCATGATGTGTATAATCACTGAGTTTGAAATGACAATATCTTTGTTAAGGTGTAAGGAAGAGGTTGACGATTTTAAATTTTGCCAGGACAATGTGCCTTTCTTTTAGTCATTGATAAATTAAGCACTTTTAGACTTTAGTATCGGGATCGCAGACTTTCCTGGCCCCCCTGCCTCTGCTGTAGTTTGTGCTACCTTCGTCATGCAAATTTAACCTTAGTTGCACTGCTTTGTTTGGAGTTTTAAGTTTCTAAACTTTTATGCTGTCGTACTTTCAGTGTGAAATGCATCCTTCAATGGGCCACGTACCATGAGCATCCCAAATGCCCCCAGTGCAAGCATCCACTTGAATCTCTCAGTGTTCATCGGTCCCTTGATGGCAGGTATCTTGCAGATCAACCTATTTGTTGCATTTGACACCCTTTTCCCTTCTTTCATAAAAATAAATAAATGGTGGTTTGTCACGTCGTTTGATATTATAATGTGAGTTTATTTCATCATCTTCGAAGTGAAGATGAGAGAAGGTGCAAATGTTAATGAAGGTAGTAATGTGGACCACAATAGCTCCATAGCAGATACAGTATTGATTGATTACTAGTTTGCATTATGTCGAGTTATTAATTAATGATTATTTTGCAGCTTGCGGGATTACATGTTTGAAGAGAGCCTATGCTTGCTTTTGAGAGCTGAATGGTTCACGCCATTAGTGGTGGAGCACCAAGATGACCCTGATGACGAGATAAATGATATTTTCTACTACCAATATCAGTACCAGCTCGATTACGAGGAAGATGATGATGATCTCGATGATGTCTACTTCCATAACTCAACTGAGCTCCGCATTGGCAATCGTAGGTGGGGAGACAACGGTTATATTAGGGCTGGCCGTCAGGAGGCGAGACCAGCCCACAGATCGAATCCCCAAGACCCAGGTGCAAGTTCTTCTCGTCAGTGCAAACAGAAAGTAGACATGGATACAGATGAGAGCCCATCTCACGAGCCCAAGAAGAAAGAGGTTGGAAAAGAGCTAACAGGCCGTCGTGCAAAGAGGGCACTGAAGCGGGAAGCCGCTGATAAGGCAGCCATGGCTAAACATGAAAAGCACTTAGTTAGGCTAGGTAGGCAGTAGTCTATAGTGATACGGAGAGCTTCATGCAAGTCAGCAGACAGCAGCCTTGTGGTCAAATTGTCTCCGCCACCACTGTATAGTATCTCATTTTAATTCCTAAATTGTAAAAATAAAAGCATCATAGGTGACTGGTATCTTTAATTGTTTCTGAACAAGCTATATTCAGTAATATCTACTTATTAGAATTAGTGAATCTGTGTATTCCTGGGTTTGAAAAATTCATCAAGAAACCGAAGCCCGGCATTTGTTGATTTTCTTCACTCATGTAAAGAACTCTTTTTGTGCATAATCCTTAACTTGTGCTTTATTGCAAGTCTCTGATTCTCAAGTCGTCTCTCGGTCCCTTTCCCGCACAAGTGAGTCTACATTGTGATACTTTTGACTTTTGAGGTCTGACTTACGTGTTTGTTCTGTGGTTTTTTTGTGTAGGTAGTTTGTTCCAGCAACGGAGAAGATATTTAGCTTATCTATATTCCAGGTATGTGGATGATGATCACTGAATTTTCGTAATTGAACCACTTGACATAGACTTAATGAAAAGTCCAATTCCCTTGCCCTGAAGTTCAAGTCGTAGTGGAGTACTTGGTGTCTTTTATTCCCTCATTTTAGAGGAGTCTACAAGGTTAACATAGATGTAGATAGCTTTCAAACCCTATTTTTGACTACCACTTTTAGCGATCTTAGTATCTTACCTGTGTGAAATTCTGCATGGGACGATAAATTTGTATTTTTCTCATAGAATCGCAAGATTAATGGGTTGGTCTCACATGCATGTCTATCTCGTACTCTCGAACTTTTATGCAAAGAGAATATGAAAAGTGTGGTTTTGGCAATCAAAATTTATGAGGTTAAAAAAGTAGGACCTCTTTATTTTCAACATAGTGAAGGAGCTCACTAGTAGTAGGAAAAACAACGACCTATGCGAAATTTTGCTTTGGACGATATTTTTGTGGTGTTCTCATGAAATTGTAAGATTAATGAGTCGGTCTTACATGCATGTCCGTCTCATATTCGCAAACTTATGTGCAAAGAATATGAAAAGTGTGGGTGGTGGCAATCATAATTTGTGAGGTTAAGAAGTAGGACCTCCCCATTATGTAGTGGAGAAGGAGCTAATTAGTAGGAGGAACAACGACCTAACCGTTTTTACGTTAGTGAAATGAGCGAAATTTTGCATGGGACGATATCTTCATAGTTTTCTCATAAACTGTAAGATTAATGGGTTGGTCTTACATGTATGTCCGTCTCGTAATCTCGAACTTTTGTGCAAAGAGAATATGAAAAGTGTGGGGTGGTGGCAATCAAAATTTAGGAGGTCAAGAAGTAGGACCTCCCCATTTTCAATGTAGTGGAGAAAGAGCTCATTAGTAGTAGAAGTGGAAGTTGCATTGTCAAGCAAAGTCTCTTGTGTCTTTTCTATACTTGAAATATCTTTATCCTCCACCCATAACTCTTGAAAATATACTATATATGAAAACAATGTGAAAGAACATTAGAATCATTCACATATAAAAGGTAGCACATTTTTCTCATATCATCATCATCTGCATTCATTTTCTCCATTTCACCTACTACTACTACTACTTTCACAGTTTTACCCACCTCTTTTTGGCTCAAACTACCTCTCTTTGAAGTTTCTAATCACATAACTTTCTTCCTCTAGCTAATCGTCTCGATTTTTGTTCGGTTTTTCTTTCCCTAGTCCAGTTGAAGTTTTCATGTCGAAAATCGTCAAGAATGTAAGACTGCTTTTAGCTCTTAATGTTGTGCTTTACTGTTAGTCTTTCTCTTGGCTTCCAAAGTACTGCACAACTTTTTCCACCCTTTAAAGCAATACCTACTGTTTTTTTTCCTTTTTATTATCTTTCATAGAGTCGGATTTTTGTTGAACCAACCTTTAATTCCGATTGTAAAATGGAATCCTTGAATCAAACACCGCGATTTTGTTACCATTTTGGTGATTCAGAAGGTGACAGTGAATATGCCGGAATGCTAGACATCTTTGCCCATAATGCTAGGAACATACACAACATATGCATCTATGATAACCAAGATGTCTATGCTAAATTCTCACTTACCTACAACCCTGATGACATGGTATCAACCCGAGTCGTTGTTGGAGGTGGAAAAAACCCGGAATTTAACGAGAAGTTAGCGTTAAACGTTAAGCAAATTGATGCTGCTGTCCTTAAATGTGAGATTTGGATGCTGAGTCGAGCTAGAAATTTGATGGAAGATCAGCTTCTTGGTTTTGCTTTGGTCCCGCTTTCTCAGATAAGTAGGCAAGGAGGGAAAATTATTTGCCAAGATTTCAGTCTTTCTTCGACCGATCTTTTCCATTCTCCTGCAGGAATTGTAAATTTGAGTCTTACATTAACCTCAACCAAGTATCCTTTTGTTTCTCCCTTGTTTTCCTCTGTAAGTAGCAGCCCGTCTCCAAATTTGTCTGGTAGAAATTCATCTATAGCTTCAGAAGTTGTGTTATTAGACCCAAATGATTACTCGAGAGTCGAATTTCCGGACGTAAGTGCAAATACTGAAGATCAGATGATAATTTCCGGGTATTTCAACTCTAATACCAATCATTCTTTTGGCTCATTTCTTCATCTTGGTTCTGTTTTGGATGTAGAGAAAGATGATGATGATGATATGAATGGTATTTCATTGGTGGAGAATGAAATTTCACCAAGTAATCACAATTCTGGAGTATTCAGCACTACACCGACCAGTGTAAGCGAGGAGCGAGACATGGTTGATTCAAGTTTGATAGAGGAAAAGAGCATATTAGAAGCTGAAACAAGGGAGAAACAGAGTAATGCAGGTGATGATAAAAAAGATGAACATGGTAGAGAAAATGTGAGTGAAAATGAAGGCGGTAATGTGAGTCGGGCTGTTTCGGGTCGGGTCAGTATGGACATTGAAGACGAACAGTCCGCAATGCAGCAGCAGATTGTGGACATGTACATGAAAAGTATGCAACAATTTTCCGAGTCCTTGGCTAAAATGAAGCTACCCTTAGATCTTAACCCGAGCCCGGATGGTGAGGTTAATGGAAATATGATCCAAAAAATGGAAAGGAGTGGCAATTTAGAAGCGGAGAATAAGAAGGATGGTTCACGAGTATTTTATGGTAGTCGGGCGTTTTTTTGAGATCCAAGGCAAAAAAGACGCACGCATGCACATCTTCTAGAAATCGCAAAAATTTGGATGAGACGGATTAATATTGGCGAAAAAAAAGATTCATAGTTTATCAAGCTTAAATGGTGAAATGTAGTTTTAATGTTTTTAACCTAATGTATGTCTAATTCTTTTTTTTTTTTAATTTATGTCTGGCAATCTGGCATTAGTTTATTGTATTAGTTGGTTTGCCATAGTCTCTTGCTACATATCTACTCAAGTGTTTAATTGGGCCTGTGAAGATTGGGCCTATGTATTAATTCAGTCTCTAACTCCGTCGTTTGTGAATCATGCGGTTCTTTTATAAGATCGTCCTATGCTACAAAGCGAATTCAGCTTTCTATGTTGGGCTAGCCTTCAAAACTGCTTAAAGGGATTTAAGGCTATCTTGTCCATGTCCATTAGAATGGGCCTTGGTATCATTCTCCCGGTCGCGAAGAGTCGGGGTTTACTACATGGGTTGCCCTAGAACAAATGGGTCGGTCAGCGAGCGACCCATCCACGAGATGGCTGATCAAACCCGAGTCCTAAATCTTCGGATGGAGTGGCACCTACAAAAGCGATACGTCACTTGTTAATACACATTTTAACTTTAAGGCTACAACAATAACGATAAACGGTCTAAAGTCTAGACTTTCTTAATCAGGTTTGTCTTACTAAAACAAAACTTTACTAAAACACTGTATGTGACAATGTCATTCAGTACGAATTTTGACCATGCCTAAGGGACAATAACTGAGACAAAGCTATTATGGATAACAGGTTTTAGGTTCGATTCCCTACTTCCTATTAGATTATAAAGCTCCTACAATTCTTTAAAAAAAAAAAAAAAAAAAAAAAAAAAAATGAATGATCGTGTCAAAGACTCAAATTGAAAAAAGTCAACGTATTTCTTAATTTGTTAATCATACTTAAAAATACAATAAAGGGGTCCCTTTAATATTTCTTTCGTACCCCTTACTCGTTAAATGTCCCACATTGTATTCTATATCATGTGATATAAAACATGTTTAGTCAAGTAATCTTCATCATTTTTTCACAATTTACTTTTCTTACACACCCTTTTTCTCATAAAAGCAAGAAAAGCATTTAAAAATTTAAATTGGTTTTAATTATAGTAACAGAATTCTCTTGAAAATATCACCATATTTATTGGTATTTACCATAATAATTCACCTACTACGTCTCATTCAATGATTTATTGATTCCTCTCAATTTTGCCATTTTCCGCATTCAACTAGGTTACAAGGTAGACTCGACATGACCTGAGGTCACCTAACATGAATCATCATTCAAAACCATTTACACCACATTATACTATTCTCCTCGTACCCTATTAAAATTCTTCGTAATTTTATCATCATTCAAAACCGCTTAGGCACTTATTATTCCTTTACAAAAAATGAAGGATAGGGAAACAATGTTGCTCATGTTCGCACTAACAATAGGGTTTTGTTGTCTTACATACAACATTACTACTATGTTTTTTATAAAAACACAAAATTCTTATATGGGCTACCCGGCCCAAACTGAATACGGGTCGGGTCAAGATGACCCGGTTGTAAAGATGCCGGAAACGAAGCGGTTGAGTAAACCGAACCCGAAGTTTCATGTTGTGGTAACTGCCAGTAGTACACCTTATAGTAAATGGCAATGTAGGGTCATGTATTATTGGTACAACAAGGTGAAGGATTTGCCCGGGTCCGATATGGGAGGGTTTACTCGGGTTTTGCACTCGGGTCGCGCTGATAACTTAATGAATGAGATCCCTACTTTTGTTGTGAACCCTTTACCAGATGGTCTTGATCAGGTCAGTATGCATGTATTCTTGCTAATTCAAAGTTGGTAATTAAATTTTGACTAAGTTTTACGAGTTATTGACCGGCTTATATAACTATGCATGTAGTTTATGTCGAGATAAGAGGGGTCAGATGTATAAAATCGACTTGTTAGTATACATTTTTATGTAGGGACTTACCGAACTCAAACATACTACTTTGTATTGCTACGGTGTTAGGAAGCTATACTCGTAACAGAAAATCCGTGAAATCCGAGCCTATGTATGTAATCTACAATAATTCTTGTATAAAACCGTTTCTGATAAACTTTTAAGTGGAACTAGTTGTTCTGAAAGTGAAGTTCAAGTCATGGTAACATGTTGTTAGACTTGTTACTAGCAAATGGCTCATTATATAATCAAGTTTACTTGGTCAATTAGTGTTAGTTGATTGTTAACTAAGAATTGATTAGTGATTACTAATTTACTATGATCCTTAATCTGATTTATAATCTTTGAATTAGGGATATGTTGTGTTAAATAGGCCATGGGCTTTTGTGCAATGGTTGGCAAATGCAACAATAGAGGAAGAGTGAGTGCCTCTTTTACCTCTTTCTCGAGACTTGGTAAACTTTTTTAAGCAACTCTGTCCGTCTCAATCATTTATTTACTTTTTTTTGTGACGAGTATTTTAATTAAAGGTAAATAAATGATTGGGATAGAAAGAGTATTTAACATGCTCTAGCGAATGAAATGAGCCGCTCTGTGTTGGTGCTAGGTATGTACTGATGGCAGAACCCGACCATCTATTCGTTAAGCCGCTTCCTAACTTGTCGAAAGGAAAGTATCCGGCAGCATATCCTTTTTTCTACATCAAACCGGCAGAAAACGAGAAGATTATAAGGAAGTTTTACCCTGAAGGTCCCATAAAGAACGTGGATCCGATAGGAAATTCTCCTGTCATAATAACTAAGGTGTGTAGCAATCGGCCTGTATTCTCAACTGTTGAGCCGTGAACTAACATATGTCAACTAGCTTAGTTGGTAAAGTTATGAGAGGTGATATTCATGACCTGGGTTAGAACTCTCTCAACATCAAAATCGCCCTTTAAACCATAACATTGTTGAAACCGTGAATCTTTCTAACCATAGTTCGGTGTCTATTCGAATATGTAATGTTGTCGTTGTTGTAGACCATGCTGAAAGAGATCGCGCCCACTTGGATGAATATTTCTTTGAAGATAAAGTATGATCCAGAGGCAGATAAAAAATTTGGATGGGTGCAAGAAATGTGAGTAAATTTCATTTATTTACCATTGAACAATTTAATTGCGATCCTTGTCGATAATGTTACGCTTTTTACTCCTGTGAAGGTATGCATATGCCATAGCTTCAGCATTACACGGAGTTGAGCACAGTCTATACAAAAACTTCATGGTTCAAGTATGATTATCTTCTTCTGTCGAGATTTTAATATTGTTGTTGTTGTTTTGATCGTATGTCAATCTGTTTGTGTTCCAGCCTCCGTTTGATCGAGAAGTTGGAACGAGTTACATCATCCATTACACTTACGGGAATGATTTTAACTTGACGGTATGTAAATCCATGTGAAACTAGTTCAATGTACAATAATTTTTCACACAACTTTTTTGAGTTGAGCTAAAGTTAGTCTTCTTGCTGCAAATTACAATTATGCAGGGAGAACTGATGTATGGCAAAGTAGGTGAATGGCGTTTCGACAAAAGAATGTATCTTAATGAAGCCCCACCCAAGAATCTTACACTTCCGCCTCCTGGAGTTCCTGAGAGCGTGGTACGTCTGTGACGACATTCTTGCTTGATTTTGCCAAAATTGCAAGAAATAATGTGTATATTTATATACTAATCATGGTGCAGGTTAGGCTGGTGAAAATGGTGAATCAAGCTTCTGCCAACATTCCTGGCTGGGAAAGCCTTTGATTGTATTTCAGAGAAATTTTACGACATATTAAACTGACTACATGCGCAACAGAGGAGTTGGTTTGTATGAACATAGAAGAGATATAGAGAACAAAATCAGGATTTTAGGACACAATGAAATATATACAAATTTTTTTACTTCATATTACTCGGTACTCGGCATTCTGTAACTCAGATTTTAAAAAAAAAAACATGTACTCATGTAGCAGAAGCTAACTTAAAAATTTCCGGTTATAGTTTTGCATTCTGTTTTCTCGCCATGATTTTCTTAGAACCACGAATTCCGTCTCATTTGAGTAATTGATGTTATATTGTGTAGACAACCAACAAACATAAATTCTCATTCGTGGCGCATTAGAGGCTTGTGACGTCTCACAACCGGTTAAAATAATGTTGATCTGGGGAGGTGGTTGTGAGACATCACAAGTCACTTTTCGTCACAAGCAAGACTATTTGCCATATGTTCTAATGACCTACTCTTTGTAGTTCGGGGCTTTACGAGTCACGACCTCAATTTATAGGGGACAATTAACAATTCCGCCTCGTTTGAACCATTGATTTTATATAGTGTAACCAACCAACAAACACAAATTCTCATTTGAGACGCGCTACAGGCTTGTGACGTCACACAACCGGTTAAACTAATGTTGAAAAGGGGAGGTGGTTGTGAGACGTCACAACTCACAAGCCACTTTTCGTCATAATCAAGAATAGTTGTATTTGCTATAGCCTCAATTTTACAGGGGACAATAACAATGATGATTTCGAGTTTTAGTTGCTAAGAGACTTCTTATCTTATTTGCGCATTACCGCGAATATACACCATAGAAAGATCACAATCTTGATTTCTGATTATGAATTCTACAAAATGATGACACAATGACGGGACAATCACGGTTGTTGAGAGATAGATTTAGAAGATCGAGTAGTAAGGGAAGGCCTCATTTTGACAATCTGATTTTCGTCGACTCCCATCTTCTTAGCAAGTCGACCTGCCTCGAAAAACCGCTTGACAGCCTCTTCCATATAACCCTTGCCTTGTTTAACGGTCATACCCTTGCCAATCTTCTCCGGGTAACTAGTGAATATGTTGTCCCCTTTTAACACCGCTGCCAGTGTCATTAGCTCTAGCTGGAACTCACTCATCTCTCTGTTCTCGTCCGGTTCGCCTTGCCTTATCTTCACTGGCTCCGGTAGTTGCACTACATATCACCAACACGAGTGTGAGACAGTTTACACTAATATAGACCATATTGTATAACGCACGAAGTCTTGTTTAGGACGAGACATATCCGTTTTACTATAGACTATGGCTTTAACAGACTATCTTAGTTGGTAAAGTCATCAGATGTGGTGTTCATGACCTGGGTTCTAATTCCGTCAGCATCAAAATCGCCCATGTATCTCTCACTACATGGGAAAAAGATAGACTACGGTTTTAGCGGACTTCTAGTTAATAGGCTAGTCTTACGAATAAGACCGTCTTACGCAAAAATAAGAATATATACGATTTTAATAAATGGACTAACTTGGACAATCAGTTCTTGGCTCAGTTCTGGTTTGTACGATGCCTTCAAAGGTACCAGCCCATGCGTCTCGTTTAGTTAGGAATGGACTTTGTAAGTTGTAGAGCTTCTTCACCGTTGCTGGGATGGATGAGTGCTCGTACTCCGATGTTGGTGTCGGTCCATTCGGCTTATGCACCACTGCAAATACACAAATCATAGAATAAGATCGTTTTTTAACCTTCTGAAACAAAAGGATTCTCGACTTTAAGGTCGGAAAATGTTACTCCGTGGACAGTTAGGTAACATAAAATAATAAAAACTCGTACAAATATGAGATATATAAAAGACGTTTGTACTTAAGGTTTATTATAAGATTAAGTGTTTTTTTTTTATAAAACGCACAATGGTGTCTGTGTCTAACAACAAACACAAATAAGTCGTTAAGAATTACTCGTATGAGGCAATCTTACACAAATATTTCATAAAATGGGTTAGTTTGATTATTATATTTCCGCTAATATCAATTATAGTTTATTAAGACTTTTATAAGGCGATCTTACACAATTATAAATTGTTTGGTTTGTACCAAGCTAGCATATATACCTAAGAATGACACTTGAATATTTGTGCAAAACCATATAAAAACATTACAAATTTTTGTTTCAAACGGGGTGATCCGTTTTAATGCTTTATACGGGTTCAGCTCCCTCACAAAAAAGCAAGTGGGGGATAATGGATAATCCCCTCACTTGCTCTTTTGTGAGAGAGCTTGACCCGTCTGAAACAATAAAACGGGTTCCCCGTCTTAAGCAAGACCAACCGTAAAAACATCGATGACAGTTTGACATATTATGAGTTATGGATTCATGATTCATCTTTTGAGCAATTATTACCTCAAAAGTATTGCTCTTTATATATCTTCATCTTAAAGGCTTGTTATAAGGGAATAAAATGTAGACAACACAAAAAAAGCTCAATATCAACGTCCTTGTCAATTTCTTGAAAGCATGAATATATAGCCACTAAAGGGGTCACCTAGTGCAACAAAAAAGAGCTCGAGCCCCTTGTGTTTTAATGGGAAATGACATCGACGTTATCAGATAGTACCAAGTCTTGATACCGTCTTCTCACAAAAATCTATAAGGCTTATTAAAATGACGAACCTTATATAAAAACAAGTGAAGGATAATAATAATATTTGGTAATATCCGACAACGACACCTATTTATTGTCCCTTTGTATTGATTAATACCCTCGAAGCAAAATGATTTTCGGCATATAATATGTTTAGGTTTAAGGGTAAGTCTTACTCAATTCGAGATCAGGACAAACCCCCAGTTTCTTCGAGGACTTAAAGTGATATTTGCAGATCGTCTACGGAAATCAAACCCGTGCCTTGGGACTCTTTAAAACAAAAGATAATGGGGACTAAGACACACACATTGGATGACACGAGGTCACAATTCTCAAACCAACATAATTCCAAATTCCCTCTTAGAAAAAGGTCGTGTGAAATGAAGAAACATGTGACACAAAATGATTTTCATTTCTTCAATAATGAAAGACTAAAGATCCGAAACTTATGGTCATGTTTTATCTTTGTGCATAAAAATCTTCTACAAGCTACAAGTACTAATTAATTCCCTATCAATAATTCGGACAACATGGTTTGGGTAATTTGATCATGATTTAAAATGATTCCGATCTTATATATCAACAATTCGGACAAAATATCACATTTCACATCCTCATTTTATTTATATATAATAACGAAAGGCATGAATAATATTAATTTAAATTTCAATACTTCGACAAGAATGTTATAATTCAATGTCTTAACTCAAATTATTATCTGTCTTATGATCTTATCATGATCATAGTACTTTTACCCTCGCATTAAAAGAATACGTACAGAGTATAAAGTATTTTCTTTATTCCAATGAATAATTTATAGTTACTTTATTTTACGAGGGAAAAAATAAAATAAATGTAAAATATTAGCTTGGATGAAAGAAATATAATTTTTAAATACTATGCTATAAAACCTTTTATTTTAATAAACCTTAATAATATTGGACTAGATCTTAGACTAAGACTAGAACATGATGAAATGATTGTGCCAACTTGAAATTCATGTTGTCTAATTATGATCAACTTCAACTTTGTTTATTTTTTCTATTAATTTATTTTTTGTCAACTCGTTTTCTATTTCAAAGAATTTAAAAATGCTCTATTATAAACTTTTCGAAATTCATGTGATTCATCCGTGATTATCTACTAATCATTGCGTGCTTACCAACCAACAATTCCAGCACCATGATAAATTGATAAGACAATAGTTGTCCAGTTTATAAACTATACTTCTGATATACTATATGTGATTTGATTTCCGAGCTTTATTATAAAACTTTTGAATATTATTTTGAAAATTATGAATTTTATTATAATGTGTCCGATTTCGTTCGCTTACATATTAAGTTCAAAAATTCCGATAAAACTCAAAAACATACATATAAACTCAGTTAAATTTGAGTTTTAACGTTAAAATATAAAAAAGTAATTTATAAACTTTGAAAAACTCGGAAAAAAAATACAAATAAACTCAATTAAATACAAATTATGATATAGTACATCCGATGTATGTTCTTTTGACCACAAATTAATTTGGATTTTCTATGTCTTAAGCCTTCGGTATATGAAAAATGAGATGGTATCACTGGATGTCTGGATGCATGTCAGATTGTCATCATTAATTATTAATTAGAATATACAAGTAGTTAAGTAATTAATCAAGTTGAATATTTACCTGTACCCTTCTCGATCCAAGGCGAGACAGCAATAGTAGGGACTCGAACCCCCAACCTATCGAAATTAAAGAAGAAAGGTTCAGGTCCGACTATCCCATCGGGGCTAGGGATCCCGGTTAAGGGTGTAGGGACATGATCGTAAAATCCACCGTGCTCGTCATAAGTAATTAATAAAAGGGTCTCATTCCATTGAGGACTAGCCCTTAGGGTCTCATAAACTTCCTTGATAAATTTTTGTCCTTGGTACACATCGTGTGACGGGTGGTCGTCATTAGCCGGGTCTAATTTAGTATCCGTGTAACGCTGTTCAATAACAGCGTAACCCGGTAGTTTGCCTTCCCTAGCATGCTTCTTGAAGAACAAACCGTATGGCAAGAACTTGGGAATGTACTTGAGCTTCCTTAGGTTCCGGTAGAATAATGTGGCCGGAATATTTTGGTAGTATATTCTAAATCCTATGTCGGAATCTTGGAGATTCTCGAATATTGTCCTTTGTGGATAACCTATTACAATGTCACAATTATAATTTAAATAAAATCAAAATCATGCTATATACGTTGGAACACAATAAAAACAAGTGATAACGAATCTCAGTATCATCCGCTCATATATCTTATAACAGAGTACATATAAAAGGGTACGTGCTACCGATTTAAGTACCATTTAACGATATAGTTAGACCATTACAATTGATTGTTGAGTAAACACTACTAGAAGGGTCTCAACTTTCACAAAATATAGCTTTAAGGACCCAAACTTTAGTTACATAGCTTTAAGGATCTCAAACAATATTTTGGACAAATTTACCCTTGCACTTGTTTATACTTACAATTTACAATTACCACATACAAAAATAAAGAAAATTAGTATTCCACTTCAAAAAAGTTGCTTACATTTTATACAAGAATGAAATTTACTTATTAAAAATTTATTTTCTTAAGTTTACATTCTATAGGAATATAGTCATCTAGATAGCATGTTACTATATATAAACTTGCAAATAAACGTTCGTCTTTGAGATATAAAAGAAGTGTAAGATGAAAATTTTAGACATAAATTAAACTTAGTGAAAGGAGAATTTACCTTATACTACTAAATAAGGTAATCTTTCATCACAAATAATTACGACTATATAAAATACAAAAAAAAAACACAAATTTAAAGTCGAGTTAAATGTTACGGAAAAAGTTATAAAAAGTACATTTGGTTTCTCTTTTGACGGTCTCAAGCTTGTGACGGAATAAATGTGAGCATTTTATAACAAAATAATCATTCATAAAATGTTACCTATCAGATATTGGTTACATTTTTTCATAAAAATGGTCACATTTGGTCTGTCGTAATCTTGTGACGAAAAGTGTTCATCACAATCTTGTGACAAAATTTTCGGTCACAAATGAGAATTCGGGTTCAAAATTTTAGCATCATGTATATTATTTTTTGGTACAATTGGAGCCATAAGGACAGTTTTGACACTGACGAGGGTTCAAACCCAAATCATGAATATTACGGTTCTTGATTTACCAACTAAAAAGTTGACATCTACATGTATCTATATCATTTTAAGCGTGCATGAGAAATGTGTTAGAAAATGCAAAAAAAAGAGAAAAAAAAAAGTAAAATGACGAAGTTAAAGACTTCAAGTGATTAAAGTGTGTACTTGTTTATTTTCAGTAGATATATACTCGTATAAAATGAGGGTAGTTGCATAGAGGATAAAACTAAGCATGTTATTTTTTTTATAAATACTATTTTTGGCCTAAAAAAAAATATATATATTATCTTTATATAAAAATATAATTATGAAATTAATACTCCTATTAAATAATAAACAAGGGTAGTTTTGTCCAATAACTAGATAGAGGTCCTTAAAGCTATGTAAATGAAGTTGAGGTCCTTAAAGCTTGATTATGTCAAAGTTGAGACCCTTGTTGTTGAGTTAACTCATTGATTGTTAAACTTAAGTTACTACTCCCGAATTAATACTATAATACTCCACGTTAGCTAAATTCACAATACTTTTGAAAACAATAGCACTCCATTTGCTTAAAATTAAACTTCGACTTTACATAGTTTACGAGACAATACTTTGACCATATTTATTTGCAAATATATTAGTAATTTTGTACCATTTACATCCATGGTCAAAATTAAATTATACAAAATTATACTTCAATTTTTTGTATAAATGCGAATACTTTTGGAATTATAAATATGAATATTTTTGTATCATTTCTATTTTTTTAAAATATTCTTGGTCAAAATTATAGGGAATATAAAAATACTACGCAGTAAGTAATTCAATCACAAAAAAAAAAGAAAAAAAATAATGAGAAAAACTCCATATTACCCTTTCCTATGCATTATTTTAATTATTTTGTCAGATTCCATATTCGGATATATTTGAGAGTGATTTTAACACTCGATAACTACTAGTTTACTGGTGACACCAACTCATTTTCCGTACCAAAATATGAAAATCGAAATACACAAAATGAGGGTGAGTAGCAATAGATACCTTTAGCAAGCAATTCAGGTTTATTACTAGTAGCTCCACCCGAAGTACCCGAGTGAACAAACAAGCGGTTCGGTTGAGTCGAAGACGGAACCGAAGCGAACCACCGGTCAAACACAGCAAATTCCTGAACCAAAGTCTGATAAACCGGGATCATATCCGGTCTAAACCCATTCATTACATGACGTGCCATCTCAATGCTCCCATTTACAGAATAAGCTTGTTGAGCAAACCCATTCATAGGAGCCGGTTCATCAGACCGGGTTTGGTCCGACCCAAATATCTGTTCCCTCATTGCTTGAAATGAGTGACCCGGGTCCGGGTCAACCACATAATGTGACGTATCATTGTAATTTATAACTTCTGAATTCGGATCGGATACAGATACACGATTTGTCTCGGACCCGTCTACCCCGTTTATTTCCGGGTTTAGTTTTTTCATCCAACCCAACATGTGATCAAATGACCGGTTCTCCATTACTAATATAACTATGGTTTTTATATTATTAGTTGTTGCATGGGTTAAAATAATATGATTATTTTGAAATATTAATATTTGTACAATGAAAAACATTGCAAATGAAAAATGAAATACATTTCTATTATTCTTCATAGTTAAAAACATAAAGTTTGTGATTTTTTTTGAAATTATTGTATGAATATTTGTGTTAATTTGCTAAATGATATGTGTTATGGTAAAGTAGGTTTTACTTTAAGGAAAAAAGTTATTATATATAGATGTTTTTTGTTGAGAAATGAGAAGAAAGTTGAGTGATTGGAAAGATTTATGGGCAAATTTGGATTTATATACGTTATATACCATATATATACTCGTTTATTATGGAGATTATTTATACAATTATACATTAATACATGCATCTTGCTGTCGTTATAATTCTGTGATATATAATTCCAAAAAAGCCCGATATTATGGCTTCAAAGGATAAACTTTGCATGTACTCCCAAAACTACGATTTTTCGATTTTAATGCGTTAGATCGGTGGAATATCTTAATTCTTCCGTCTCAGTCAATAGTTTATATTTGTTTTATTTTTTTCTCACAAAATAAAGTAATTGTAAACATCTCATTAAGACAGAAGGAGTAAATGTTAGGACTTTTAGAGTTTATTTCATCAAACAATAATACTTATATCATCAATTGCAAACAAATGTTATCGTAAATAATCGTAAGTTATTTTACATAATTACTCTCACACTAATAATCTCAGCTAAATACTATGATTGGCTAATAGGTGCATCATGGTAGTTTGTTAATGGTTTTACAATAATGTTTTTATCGTTAATCTCTTTTATAAGATCAGACTTTTCTTTGAGAAATAAGAAAGTTCAATAGATTAATACGAGTATAAAAATAAGAAATAATGTAACGAAAAATATAAAATTGGTAGTTGCTTAATTCTACTATCAAATTTGCCTACATTTTGGTCTATTCCGTCTATACAAACGGGTTATATTATTTATTTGCCATGTACAAAAACTTTGGAGAGACGGTACGGTTTCTCACTAAATTATTAAGATATCATTTTATTGTATCATTTATATAATTTTCGTATCCATTTTATTATTGATTGTGACTCAAAATGTCTCTTTTGTTTCGTACAAATTATTTTCGAAACAAATGTACCTATTTTATCATATATTGTAACCATTTTTATTAGTACGTAGCTCAGTTTATTGCATACGTATCCCTTTTATTATTTTTTGTACCCATTTTTCATCAGTTTATAATTGGTCTCTCAATAAATTTATTAAAAGACCGTCTCTTAGAAGACCTATTGTTTATTCAGTAATTCCTGTGTGAGACGGTTTCACACTTTGAGACGGTCTCATAATATAAAGAGACAACTTACTATAAAAATAAAAAAAATGGACCGTCTCATATTATGAGACCGTCATATTCTAGAATTTGTGAATTTAATTTTTAAAATAAATAAGTATAACCGTATCCATGTTACTTTTCGAGTAGAAAACAAAGTTCATAGAGGCTATATACATTATACAAAGTGGATCAAAGTTTTGTAAAGCGTGAATAAATTAATATTTACCACTTTGTAGTTCTCATTTCAACTTGTTTACCACTTTCCCATGGGAATCAAAAATTCAATATTTTATTTAATTACAACAGAATTAAATTACAAATAGAAGAGGACAAAAAGAAAATTAAAGGTGGTAATATGGAGAAAGTGAAACCCAAAGTTGTGTAAAACAATAATGCACTAAGATTGGACAAACCAAAGATAGATCACCAAGTCTCACCTGCGACGGAGCGACCCGTTATAAGCTTAAAACGGGTTAAGTCCATTTCACAAAGAGCAAGTGGAAAGACAATGATAGATCTATTTTCCTCTCATTTACCCTTTCACTTGTTTTTTTTAAGGAGGCTTGACACGTTTTAAGCTTACGACGGATCGGATAAAAGGGAAGACACAAGTTGACAAGGGTGCGTGACTAGACCTGGCAAATGGGTCAAACAGGTCGGGTTTGGGTCGGGTCAGTTTGGGTCGGGTCATCTCGGGTTTGCTCAATCATTCGGGTCGGGTCGGGTCGGGTCGGGTCGCTTTCGGGTTTGGGTCAGTTTCGGGTTTGGGCCATTTCGGGTATGGGTCATTTTGGGTCGGGACAATTTAGATTCATATCCGATTTATTTAGGCCATTTTCAGGTCAAAATGATCAAGTTAGTTTTCGAGTCAAGCCCACGTCGAGCCAAACTCGCACGAGCCGACTTGGACCAAGCCGAGCTTGAGCTGCACGTGGGTCGTCTCGTCTCATTATCACCCGTAATCACAATAAATTGGGTCATTTAGGATCATTTCAAATTGGGTCATCTATAGGTCGGTGGTTTCGGGTCGGGTTATTTTGGGTCGGGTCTCTTTCGGGTCAGTCAAGGTTCGGGTCGGGTCTGGGTCGGGTCGGGTCAATTCGGGTTTCGGTTGATCCTCGGGTCAGGTAATTCCGGGTCGCTTTCGGGTCTTGGGTTAGCCTTATCGGGTCGGGTTATTCGGGTCGGGTCAGTTTTGCCAGGTCTATGCGTGACTACGTGATCAGAGAATATTTATCCTTTTGTTTGAATTAAGCTGTGAACGAACAGTGTGCTAATGATGGCTTTAAACTTTTTTTTAAAAACGGATTATATTAATATTATTTCCTCTAACGAAGTACGGAATATATATTCGCCACTTTTTAACTTTCTAGTGCATTTTGTTTTAATTGAGTCTACTCTTTTATAAAACCGTTTTATAATAATACGGATCAATATTGTAGTTGAAATTAAAAAGTATTTTGGTTAATCTTTAAAAGACACATGAACTTAAATTTATGTTAATTGTAAAATGGATAAGTTATTTAGTTAGTTCACATCAATTACAACTTTCCATGAACTCTAATCCCCTAGCTTCTCCTAAGTAACTAAAAATTACATGAATATAATTCTTTCGTGTAAACCAGCATTATATAATTCACATAAATTTTAAAATCACAACCAACATTTTATAGTTGACATGATTTTAAAATCATTAATTTAGGTTACACTCCTATAAAGAATTTTCTTTTTCTATACATGGGTTTCACTTTAATTGCCTTTCATGATTCATGAAGGTATTTTAGTATTTTAGTTCAAACGAGGTAACAAAACATTAATTTCAACTAGTAGACTATAATACAATTGATATTATAAATTTAGAACTTTATAATAAAGGGTTTGGACTTATACATACATTTTACGAGCTTTATTAAAAACACTATGAGCGCCTTTATATAAATTTTATAAACTTAAAAATAATACTTATAAACTCAATTACATTTCAATTTGGACACCTAGAAAATTAAAATATAACTCAACTCGAATAATAAAAACGTGAAAAAATTGCATTAAAGATCCATTAGATTTATATTGGTTATACCATACTCAAATACATCTGGATGTTAATCTTATACTCCCTCCCATCCACACCAATGATAACAAAGTAATGTTGTGTGCCAAATAAGGTATGTTACCATTGGTGTGGATCATCCGTTTATGGTAAGTGTTACCATTGGTCTGGATCGGAGGGAGTATGTGACATAATTTTGAGCAATTTTGTTAATATTTAATTTTGGCTTCATCACAGTAACAAAACACGTATTTTAAACCGAATCCTCTAAATAAAAATAAATAAATCTAAAAAAATTCGTACGGAATATGGTATAAACGTTGAAAAATCGAAAATGGTTTTAACAATCAAACCAAACAGTACTCAGTTGTAGTAGTAACAAATCATTCAAATTTTTCACAAAACAGGGAAAGTAAATTATAGTGCACATAACAAGAGGGTTTTTCTGGTGCATGCTCTTAATTTAAACACAAATAGAGCAGAAATTAACACTTTTTTATAGTTTTCCGATTATATAAGCAACCCCAGTACCTTCCATAACATATAGATTTCTCGGCTGAAGCTTCCACGACACGACTGTATTCTTGAAACTTCCGACCGCTACCACAATCAATAATTTATCATTTGCCAGAAGATGAGAAACCACGACACGTCTTACCATCGAATAACCGACCCAATACATACCTTTTCTAAAACCCGTCTTCAACCGAAAGAGTTGATTTACGCCAAATACCCAGGCCAGAATGGGAACCAGCAGGAGAGCAATACCACTTAATGGGCAAGGCAGTCAATTCCTTGAACCCGAGAGAGTAACTGAGCAGATCCTGCACAAGCGGAGATTATACGTTTACTAACGGAAGGTAGAAGGGGAACACTCTGAATGCATTTTTCATTATCTTCACCAATAGTCACCATTATCCTTTAATGCAAACGAAAAGTTAATGTGGAAATGAGAAAGGTGACGACTGTTAATTCAAATTCCTTGAGGAAATAAGCAAGAACAAGAACCGACACACATAAAATCATATTAGGTTTACAAGTTTAGGGACATTCTAACAAGTAGTATTTTTGAGAGCGCAGAAAACTCACAAGGTTTGGCAGCCAGACCCAGCTGAGCACCTCACACCACCCTTCACCAGGTTACCAAAAATACTGAGAGATCTACACCGCTGTGATGTGCACCAAGCTCGGGCCTACAAAATGAAGTATTTGTTAGTCAGCACAAATAAGCTAAAGTCAATGTCTATTATTTATGCATAACTAATCAATGATCACTCTGAGATTTCAGTATTTCACAATAGCAACTGAGTTACAGTGTTCCACCATATAGAGCATACATTAAGCCTTGTAAGTAGACCTTGCAAACGGGTCAAACTAGTTGGTTTAATGTCAAGTTAGTTATGGATAGAAGTCGGATCGGGTCATTTATGGGTTTAACCGACTTCGAGTCGAGTTGGGTCACTTCGGACTCGGGTCATTCTCGGGTCGGTTATTATCAAGTTAGTTACGCATAAGTGCATAACGCTCAATTTCCAACAATAAACATTAGAGTCGGGTCATATAGGAACAAGCCAATTCGGGTTCGGATTCGGGTCCTCGGGTCGGATCAATTTTGCCAATTCTGCTGGTAAGAAAGGGTCTACCGGTGACACCAACCTAGATGGTTAGATCCTTATCTCTTCTAAAACTAACTAAAGATATAATGAGTTGGTCTCACATGTAAGACCGTCTCATACGTGAACCAGATAATGTCGCACTCACCATTGATGTCTTCAATAGAATCAAAGTGTATCTCACACTCGGTAGTGGCCGGCCCAAGTTGGCTTCCCTTGATGATGCTCAGTCTGAGATCCGAACTGATTTCCAGGCATAATCATATGTTGTTGTTCAGGTAACTTCTGCCCATGCATAGGATGCATATTGACGAAAGACTGGTATTCTGAATAAGGTCTCAAGCTCCCCCCTTGAAACTGTAAACCAGATTGTTGCATTCCAGAAAAGGGTAAACCGATATGTCCATTTGAGCTACCGCTATTACCCTGCAACATTTGATTTGTGGGGTAGCTTGGTCTAAAACTGCTTGTTGACGATGGCATCTGAAACCCATCTAACCAGCTGTAATCATCACCCATCATGGAACCGTTTGCCGTCCCACTAACATTAGATACCGGCATGTTAATAGATTTTGGAGGAACATGGCTAAACCCAGGTGGAGGTCCAAGATGTCTAACGGGACGACTCCCTTGACTTTTGAATGTTGTTGAGATAAGAGGTGGCTTTACTTCAGGAAATGAAGTAGAATTCATATTAGATGGGATTAAAACATCTGGAGATCTCTTGTACTCCGAGTATGTAGCGGCATCCAGTGGAAAAAATGGACCTGCATTCTGGACACTTAAGCTTCCTTTCATATTAGGCGGCGGGATGAGTACGTTTTCCGCAAATCTCAATTTTCTAATGCCATCTGCAACTGAAGCTTGCTGTTCAGGAAACCATGTTGAGTTATGCAAATCCCTCACTGGATGAAGTTGGAGCGGTATATTGTCGGAACGAGGAGGGGTACTCTTAACCTTCTCAGGAATCTCAAAAGAGTTTTTCGGCAATCCCACGGCATCCATAGGCTTTTCAACAAGCACTGGCTTAAAAACAATCTCTTCATCTTCATCTTCGCCTTCAAATATTAGTTGAGCATTTTCCCGCATCATTAAAGAGCTAGGAGTATTTTCAGGCACCTGTGGTCGAGTTCCGATTATAAACTGTTTCAAATTGGAATCAAATGAGACAGCCTTCTGCTCTACCATAGCTACGCTTGTCAAGGCCTTGCCAGCAGCTATTATCCTTTTGACCCGGGTTCGCCTCTCCTTGTTGCTGCCACCAACACCAGATGAGTGCTTTCTAGAAAAATCTAGGATACTCTGTGCAGGAAGAAGGGGCGAAAATCCCCTCAACTCAAAATCCTCCCCTAAAGCAAGTCGACTGTCGTTTTCCCCTTCCTCATACCTACTCATGTTAGTAAAGCAAGTTTCATCCCCACTATCGTCAACAGAAATAATACTACTAGACAAAAGCTTGTTCAATAAAGCTATGCAATGCTTCCAGAATGACATTTTCGCAGCACTTATTTTCTTCTGATCAATGGCGCAAGCTGCAATATCAGGACAACAAGCTAGCCACTCAAGGAAAACCAGAACGGCAGGTAGAAGGAAACTAAATGAAGGATCATGAAGCTGTACACATCTCTCGACAATGAGACCCATGAGCTCAAAAGTTATAGAACAAGCATTCTCATAGACAACATTATGCTGTAAGATTTCCGCATAAGTTTGACCTTCAGTCTTCTTATTCACATTATAAACAGTGAATATGAGAATCGCAGCAATTCTCAAAATGACAACTTCATTCTCCGTACCATCTCCGCCAAAATTTTGCTTTTCTTCTGGTCCAGAAGATAAAAGCTCATGAAGAACTTCGGTAACTGAAGACAGAACATCGTGGAATGTCTCCAGGCTAGAAAAATTGAGAAAGAGAGAACAAATTAAATATCAAATACTACTACATGAATATGCACTTGTACGGCAGCAGAGGCAAAGTTTAGTACCTTGTTCGAGAATGAAGAATGCCATGTAGCCGAATAAATTGATTACAGAAACCCTTATATTTCTCCTTTATACTGGCTTCTCCTTTCCCATTATTTTTTCTTCTTTCCAGTTGTTGTTTGTAACTCTCACGATTCTGCATCAATGCCCAAAGGAAAATTAAAGAACAATTGTTACATGTAAAAATTGCATAGTTGTGGTATCGGTTGTGAGCGACATCAGTTACCCAGAACGTTGTAGCATAGGGCGTGGATTATATAGGCACGTCTTTTATTGGTGGTATCTGTTTCAGACTGTAGTGTCGGTAATATACTGGCCAAGGACTGGCCTCATAACCTACCCATGTTCGACAACAGTGAGTAGGTGTTTCCGGCTATCCAGATGAAGCAAAATAAAAGTTGCGTGAAAGATTGCATTAAATAAGTGCTAATTCGCAATTGTATGCCCTAGGATAGGCCATATTTGTCAAAAATTGGTCCCAGCAACCAGATATCAATTAATGCAAAAAGATGATTTGTATATCCAAAAATAACAGCATGATAAGCGTAATATATTGGGTCTAATACAGTCTTTAGTCAGGCAAATGATCTTCAGTGCTAAAGCCATCGCAAGCCCATCACATCATTGTATATAAACTCTACAACCACTTCAGTCAATTTTTAATCAGGAAAGTTACACAGGGGTTCACACAGTATAGTCTGCTAAATTCAGGAGAGTTACCTTATCAAATGCAACAACCAAGTTTTCCTTCGCCGTTGGGAATGGGACCTCTGTCGCCAAACTTCTAAAATAGCGGTAGACAGCCACTAACTCATCGCCTCGATAAGTAGCCAATATTGCAAGCTAATTGTTGCAAAAAAAAAACACAAAAAAAAATTCATCCGATCAGTAATTAGTCATGCCACAATTATAGATCCAGGAGAGATATTCATGTAACAAACACAATATCTTTCAAAAATAAGAAGAAAAAAAACCTGATGGTGAGAATTGCCATTTGACGGCCATAGTGACGTGGCTTGCAAATAATAACTTGAAGCTGCAGAGTATTCACGGGCTCTTGATTCACCCTCCCCATACAAGCCTTTGTAACGCGCAAGATCACCAAGATATATAAGGCATCGGTGACAGGATACTACAGCTTTCTTGACATCTGATGATTGTGCCGAATCATTTCCAAGAATAACCATACTGTCTGAATTATCGGAGAAATGCCCCAAAGGAAGACCATATTTAGCTCTAATTTTTAGAATTAGATCATGATAGAACGCAGCTGCCTCGGACAGGAAAGCTTTGAACTGTACCCGTATTTTTGCTACTCTATCAGGTTGCCGAGAACCTCTCACGTTGTTAGCTGCAGTTGATCGTGCAGATACATGAGCAGCAGTGAAGAGTGCTCTAAACTCTTCAATCCGTTTGTAATGAAGTTGCCATAGGGAAAGTTCAATATTACGTTGTTCAGAAAAGGCATGATCTTCAAGAATTATAGCCTCATAGGTCTCACGTATCTGATTCCAGGTGTTAGGGTCAGATGGAATCCTTGCCTGAAGCGACCTCTGTCTCTTCTTATCCAACTCAACAATCTAATAAAATAAGAGTTAGTGCATACGGGAGAATTCGTTACAGAACAATATAAACATACTTGAGGTAGGAATTACAAGGTTAAAGCCCACACGACAAAAAGCCATATAAATCTAAGTGAGATATAGTTTAACTGTAAATCACGGTTCTCAGTATCAGTAGGAGACTTGAAACGCATTAAATCATGGCGCTTCTTAACATATACATATTAAACACTCTAGTGCATCATATATTTATATCGAACAAGACAAACTTGCCGCAAATATAGCCATATGTGTTCCAAGGCAATCTTACCCCTACCAATATCATGAAACAGTTCCTTTCGGAAAAAAAAGACGACACTAATATGAAACAGGGTCGGTGCAACAAATTACCTTGTTAAAAAGCTGTTCAGCACGCCCCCTGGATGAAAAATTAGATGTCTTTTCACTCTTTTCCATGTGATCAATCATCAATATGATTATCTAAATTAACTCAGCATCAATCCTGATAATGAAAAGCATCATTATCCAAATTAAATTTGGTATGAATATGATCTAGGTAGAGGATTAGCATAGGCATGATTTGATGCCAAAACGGTACGCGAGGTATTAACAACAGTGTTTGTTAGTTTACATCAGTGTTTCTAGTCTTTTCGAATTAACATGTATTGAATGGGACACAGGGTATAACCCAAAAACAAACTAGTTACCATATGTTCGAGTCATAAATACGAGAAGACTATGAAAACCAAGCCTTGATTGAAGCTACACCTACAGCGGTAGAATTTCCCGAATAATCAACCACTAACACAAAAGCAGCCAACACTAAAACTCAACCACCACAACACTAATATACATAGCAAAAGGTGATTAACGTTCACTGAATCTCGTATAAAAATCAAATCAGCTTAGTCTTTCTTACACCGGTCTGTACCTCGGTCATTATTGATTAGGCTAACAATCTATAGCCGATAGAAATATGCGCATTCACACGGATAGACGACGTGTCATAAGAGTTTGTTTGTTAGTTAGTTACAATTACCATTAAAATCAAACAATAGAATCACCAAAACCTAAAATTTTCAATCTTTCACAATTAGCAAGTATGAAATCATAACATTGCTATACTAAACAAGCTAAGCTCATACAAATTAAAAAAAATCATCTAATAATTAGACAAAAGGTCAAACAAAAATCTTTTTCAACATCAATTTCAACATAGTCAACCAACTACCCAGTTCATATAATCAAAAACTAAGCAAAACTCAGAAAAAATAAAACCAAAAAAATACAAAATTACTGCAAAATAAAACAAAAAGGGCAAACTTTATTCTATGTCAACATCAATTTCAGCATAATCAACCAACTACCCAGTTCATATAATCAAAAACTAAGCAAAACCCAGAAATTATACAACAAAAAAACACAAAATTACTGCAAAATCAACAAAAGGGCAGCCATAGATTTACTTCAAAGCCTAAAATCAAATCAAAAATTAAAAATTAGGGTAACCTAATCTAATCTAAAAGCTACAAAATTGAATTGAATTAAGAAGAAAGAGTAGAAATACAAACCCCTAAAAAGAGGAAGAGTGAAGAAAGAAGAAAAGAGGGAGAAAAGGGGTAGAAATTGAGAAGAATAGTCAAAGTTTTATAATTGAGAGAGATTTGGGGAAAAATAACTCTTGAGGTCTTAAATTGGGAGAGATATACGGATGATATAGACAACAATTGTGTTAAGTTACCGACGTAATCTCTATTTTCTAATTCTACTTTTATACAAACTCGATTCCGATTACAAAATCTTATTTGAGATCGTTTTAATTTTACTTTTTTATTTGTCGTGTTATGGTTATTTAATGAGAGTTATATTGAGTAATAAATATATTGTCGTTTATAGGCAAGTGATATATTATATAGGAGAATCAAAATAACGTAAATTCAGTAAATATTACTCGTACTATACTTCAAGTTGTATAATAAGCATGATACAACTATTATTATACATTTATCTGAGTTTATGTGTAATTTTTCTGTGCTTTTTAAAAGTTTTTTTTTTATATTTAAGTGTGTGAGTTAAGAAACTTTGTAATACAACTGGTGATATAGCATATTAATTGCGTAAATTCGGTTGACAGAGGAAAATCCAGGATCTGATTAAAACTAAAAAAACCTCATTTTCGTTGGATGAGGTATATATTTGAATAATGTGATGTGTTATAGACTTGTAGTATTACGAGTACCTTTTTAAGGCGGTTGGATAAATTCGAATTAGTAATTTTGATGGTATGGAGCATTGATTAGTTCTTAACATGGTGCTAATAACTTCGATAATATTTTCCTCTTTTTTTTTGTAATTTAAAATAAAATCCTAATATTTGTTTTCTTTTTAGTTTTTACGCAGTAATGAGCTTGAGTTACGCATATCTTATTATAAAGTAATTAGTTTTATGAGCAATCCTTGACAATCATTCATTTCTTTACCTGTTTTAAGCTCAAGACTATACCCGTCTAAACCAAATTAAACTAAACTAAATTCAAGCAAACAAAAGAAGGCATAAGTACTTTTTTTTTATGGTGATATACTTGAGGCAGACAATACAGTAATAAAATCACTTGATCTTTATGTAAGTACTAGTTTTAAACCCGTGCAGTATTGCACGGACCTGACACTTAAGCATGTTATATATTACTAAATGCAATTACCATCTCATATTACATAAGGGGCTTTTTTTCCCTTAAAAACTAATGTAAAATATAATATTATGCAATATATATTAAGTAGAAGTAACTTTATATTAAGGTTTATTTATATTATTTAAGCGTAAAAATTATCTGTATAATTAATCGTAACAATTGGGCCAAATTTTTTATTTTCACATGAACATTAATAATGAACAAATTTTTAGTTTAGACGGGTATAGTCTTGAGCTTAAAACAGGTAAAGTAGTATGAATAAAATAAACATAATGTATAGAAAGGAACAACTTTCTTAGGGGAAAGCAACTTTGATCTACATAAAAATAAGATGATAGTTGACCTGTTTAATGTTAAGACGGGGTTCGAGAGACTAACTTTTAATAGTAGGCTAAAATTAGATAAAAACGCACATCTCACCACTACTCATGGGCTAACAATCAAACCAAGACTCGGTACATTATTACTAACCTAATTGACCCTCAAAGGCCAAATCCGATAAAACCATAATCTCCTTCATTTTCCCCATTTCTCTCTACTCCCTCCTCTCTCTTCACCTACACTTACTCTTGCTTTATAAAAAATCATCCGCGACCTCATTCCCTCCACTTCACAATACCTTTAATCAACAACTAATGAATCACCACCAGCGTTGTCGCTACTTCTAAACCCACATCTTGCAAAAATTTAAAGACGACGAATTTTTTTAAAGATGGAGCTTTTATTCTTGGATTAAATTGAAGATCTTCCCTAATTTTGGGCATGCTTACTTCAGTAATCGTGATGAAATTTCATATAATTTTAAACCCAAGTTATTTGTCTTCACTTATTTTTAATTATTATTATTGCTAAATTTATTATAAATATATCATTAATTTTATGATTTCAGTAGTATTGTTTATTTTGAAATAAATATCCAACACAACAATCGTTCTAATTAAAAATAAAAAAGATGCATGTTTGATGAGGGTTTCAATATAAGATTCGAGTTGAAAAACTCTATTGGTTACTGATTAATTTTTGCATTTTGATTTATGTTTTTTAATTTTTAACAATAACTTGTAGATCTGGTCTCTTTTAATTTTTAACGTTGTCCTCCAATTATTTTTCTTTTCTTTATTTCTTATAAAAGTAATTTGTCCAATTTTTAGCGTTTTAAATTTGCTTTCATAGTATAGATATAATTTTCTGATGTATACTTATTTTTTCTGATTTTTAGACGATTTAGTTTTGTTTCATAGTGTATATATGATTTTTTTTTCCAAATAGGTACCCACTGGATTATAATCTTGAGCATGCTTTTTTTAATTTCTTTGTTCAAAATATATTTGTAATATTGTAGTTGTAATTTCTATTCCTAATTTTTAATATTTTAGGAATTGTATACGAAGTATATTGCTTTTTTATAGTCTTTAATGAATATTTGCATAAATTAAATCCCATGTAATTATGGTGTGCCATGTTTGGTATAAATAGTCATGTAATTTCAAAGAATCATTATTATAAAAAGAAATGAAGGAGATGTAGCATAATACTTAGCCTTAGAATATGAGTAACAAAGAAGGAGAAAGGGTAATTGAAAGGATGAGAGAAAGTAATTAATTATTAGAATTGATTGTGAGGTCATCTGCTTTTTCACTTCCTTGTTTTCAGCGTCCAGTAGAATATCTCTAAATGTTTCTGCTTTAGTATAAAGTAGATGATAAAAATCGAATATGATTAAAATAATAATATTAAATACCGAGTATAAATTATTTTAATAATTACTTTGTTCCTTATATATATAAGTATCATAAACACTATTTGGTTTTATTACACAAAAATGAAATAACAATTATGTCAACAAATTTTATGACACTTATTCCGACCCTAAATAGGCCCGTATTCGACCCGACCTGTCCAACCTATTTGACCGGTCCATAAATCATCCTTCTTTTGCTTATTTATAGAATATTAAAACTGAAGTAACACGGATTGTTTATTTATGGTTGATTTATACGTAATTCAATTACTTATATCTTTCGAAGTTCTAAATTTTACAATTGGTCTACCTTTTTTTTGTAAAAATTCAAGCATGTCGGATTCTAGCAATGTCATAGTCTAGAAGTTGTTGTTGTGTGTAATAATAAGGCACTTCAAACCTAATTAGTTGAAATGGTCTAAAGTACACGCACGATGAGTGTAGTCTAATCCCTATCCCTTCTATACGATTACTAAAGACCAATGTGAAGACAAATAGTAAGAAATTCGAAATTATTATTTTATTTTAAAAAAAAAAAAAAAAATTGTAACATTTTGTCAATAAAAGATTGCTTCTAGACCAAGTTGGTGTGGTGGCTCACTAATACCGTGAATTGTTTTTTTTTTTTTTTTCAGCAGCAGTAAAATTAGTAGCTTACAAGGTACAAATCCGACTCTCTGAATCGGATTTTATTATTATTACAACAACATTCGAATAGCAAATTAAACTAATGACTGAGTTGGTAAGTAGAGTAGTCTTCATGAGGGGGCAATCAGAGCTGGCCAAATGCACAGTCATTTCTTCCCTCTTCCTAATTTGTTGAGCTTCGGAGGAGTACCTACAACAAGACACACTTACGCCACGAAAACGTAAAAATTTATGGGGGAAAGATCTACTTGAAAAACAAGGTCATTGTACACCATTAGTTATTGTAGCATTGCAGGAGAAATATAGGTTACACATCATGGCCTAGTTGAATCCAAGGTCACATAATGTGTCGACCTCAATGGAATCACTAATTTTCTTGGAAGGCGGACCTTGTACGTCACGAGATGAAAGTAGGTCAAATGTTGTCATTTTAATGAAAAATGTGATTATTTGTTGACAAATTGTTATAGCTTAGAAATTTGTTTTGATTACATTTTGTTTTAAATGAGTGACATTTACCCTGTCTTCAGCTTGTGATGAAATGATACTCGTCTTCAGCAAGACTTATTGCAATGGAATAATTCGCGGAGGCCGAAGGCATAGTTCTGACTGAGTGTCAAAAGCAATTGAAAATATTGTGTTTTATAGATTTATTAGCGGTGAAAAACATAGGTTAAACACCGTAGACTAGCTTAATCAAAGGTTTCATGTGGTGAGCTCAACAGGATGATTCCTGGAGGCCGAGGCCGAGTTCAATGTTCAATATGGTGTTAGAATAATAAGTAGAAAATATTTTGCTATATATAATGTATTAGTGGTTATATCGTATTACTATCGGACATAAACGTTGCTTCTCTCACATTTTGATACCCCGACATAGGGGCATAATTAATCGATGCATAGCCTAACGAATGAATCCGATATTATTGTCCCAAAAGATTGTCTTACTGTTTTATGAATTGGTGTGACTTAAAAAGGTCTAAAAAACCGGAACCTGATAATTATAATACATCTTGAATTGTCATAATGTCTTTACCAAGAGCGGTCTTAATATTGGTCAAATTTGTAGCAAAACACTATTGTATAAATATACTCGAGACCATTTCATGGCGAAAATTAAAATTAATAATAAATTTTACGAGTATTCGTTTGGATTACAGAAATTTAAAATTGTGTTGGAAGCAGTGGAAGTAATAATGTCGATTGAGTAATGCCAATAAAGGCATACGCAACACAGCTTAAAAAACGTAGATTTTCATGGATATGGAGTATCAAGTATCAACCAATTACAATTTCTTAAAATTATAGGTAGATATATATATATATATATATATTGTAAGATGCCACCTAAAACAATTGGTTCCTATATGGAGTAGTATGGACTATGGAGTACTCCATAATCGCAAATATTTAGTGTAAGACAACTTATAGTCAGGCTTAAAGATCTTGGTGAATAGACTTTGACAAATGGGTTATTTGGGTCGGTTTTAGGTCGGGTCAATGATTACCTAGTCTGGTAATTTTGAGCCGGGTCATTTTGGGTCATTTCGAGTAAGGATTTTGTCTTGGATAAATCATTTTGGGTCTATCGGGTCATTTCAAGTCAATCACTTTCGGGTTGGTCTTATCAAACGGGTCAACCGGGTCGGGTTCGAGCCGGTCTGTTTTGGTCTTATATATATTTCGGATGGGGCCGGGATAGGTTGGGTCATCTCGGGTTTCAGGTCGATTCCGAGTGACCTGTTGCCGGGTCGATTCCGAGTGACCAGTTGTCGGGTCACTTCGGGTCGTCACTTTCGGGTATGGTCATTTTGGGTCGAGCCGTTTTCAGATTAATGGCTAAAGCCGACATTTTGTATCACTTTAAGTCATATTTAATTGGGTTAGTTATGGGTCGGGTCTTCTCAGGTTGGATCATCTCGGGTCGGGTCAACATTGGGTCAACTAAGGTTCAGGTCGGGTCTAATCAATTTGAATCGGAATATTCTAAGTCATCTGATTCATCTCGAGTCAGGATTTTGCTTAAAATAAGTCATTTCGGTCATTTCAGATCGTTCGAGTAAATTTGGGTCACTCAAGTCTGGTGAGGTCAGGTCACTCACGATTTAGATCACACTTTTCATGCCAGGTTATTTGAGTCGAGTCAACTTTGCCAGATCTAGACTACTTCTATAGTTCTGTCCATGATTTGCAAAATTTTGGCCTACCTTTTCCTAGAAAAAAAAAGAAAAGAAAAGAAAGGTTGTATATACCCCACGAGTTACTCGTGGGTGACATTAAGGTCCTTTATCAAAACTAAGAAGATCAAAGCAAAGACAATACTAACATTTTAAACATTATTGTAAACCAAGATTTTCAAGCTCAACACTTGAACAAATATGTCTCATGAAACTAATAATAACACAATCCAAGTAGTTATGTTACCTTATCATGGTCAAGGTCACATGAACACCATGGTCCAATTTGCCAAAAGACTAGCTTGGAAAGGTGTCCATGTTACCATAGCCACAACAATTAACTCCACACAACAATTGATGCCTAATATCTCATCTTACAAATCCATAACCTTAGAGTCTATTTACGACGATACCAACGACAACACGCTCCATATTAAAGACCGCATGGTTAGGTTCGAGGCTGAAGCAGCCCTGAACCTAGCTAAAGTCCTAGTTACTAAAAAAGAACAAGCATGTAATAAAAGATGTTTGTTGGTGTACCATGGGGGATTAAATTGGGCCCTCATAGTAGCGCGCCAACAAAAAGTGGCGGCCGCAGCTTTTTTCACTGCTGCAGCCGCCTCGTTTGCTTGTTACTATTATATGCACCTAGAGTCCCAAGAGACGAGGACACATATAGAACTGCCCTCGGTTTTGCCGGCTCCGGATTTGATTGTGAAAAAGCTTCCAATGTCATTTTTGTCATATGGTAACTATGATACCCATTCTAGTGACAAAATGGGGCTTCACCCTTTAGTCCTATGGTTGTTGAAAGACTATGGGAATGCTGTTCAAGCTGACTTTGTTTTACTCAACTCCTTTGATAAACTGGAGGAAGAGGTAATTATATTAACTTTGAGCATTTAATCTCATACAAGTTTTAAATTAGTGGATCTCTCGTAAAGAGACATATCCGTCTTAAGATTAAAATGAGTCAGACAGCACCTTGATTACCATGATAGATAAGACTATCTTTTGCTATCTCTAGGTATTCTGTTTTTGTCTCATTTATCTTATTTGGTTCGTTTTAAGTTTCAAGACAAACATACCCGTCTACTGAAAGTCATATATAAACTACTCCGTATATATAAACCATTATAGGTTGTAGGTAGGGGAAGAGATAATTCACTTTTTCAACTTTATAGAAACAAGGTAGTAATTGTTGTTTTGACTCTATAATGTGTTTGATTTTAGATGTTTGAAATTTTGGGATTGATTTGTGAAAACATGCATGTTTACCTTGTATAGGTTCTTAAGTGGATATCAAACATATGCAATGTGAAAACAATTGGACCAACTATTCCATCAACTTACCTAGACAAACAAATGGAAAATGATGTAGACTATGGTTTCAACCAATACAAGCCAACAAATGAAGATTGCATGAAATGGTTAAGCACCAAACCAGCAAGGTCTGTTGTGTACATTGCATTTGGTAGCGTGGCGCGATTGAGCTGTGACCAAATGGTAGAAATTGCCGAGGCGTTAAAGGCCAAGGGTACATGTTTCCTGTGGGTGGTCAGGGAAACGGAACAGGAGAAGCTCCCGGTCAGTTTAATTAACGAAATATCTGGTAACGGTATGGTTTTGCCGTGGGCACCCCAATTGGAAGTTCTAGCCCATGAAGCGGTGGGATGTTTTATGAGTCATTGTGGATGGAACTCGACTATAGAGGCTTTGAGTTTTGGGGTTCCGCTTTTGGCAATGCCACAGTTCTTGGACCAATTGGTTGACGCGCATTTAGTTGACAAGGTGTGGGGAGTTGGGATCATGCCTAAGGAAGACGAGAATGGTTTGGTAACTCGCGAGGAAATTAGGAGTTGTTTAGACGAAATCATGGAAGGTCAGAGAGGGAAGAAGATTAAAGAGAATGTCGCGATGTGGAGAGGGTTTGCAAAGGAGGCATTGGATAAAGGAGGAAGTTCGGATATTCATATTGATGAAATTATCGAATGGCTTGCATCTTCTTAATTTTTGATTTGTTGTTTTAGTGTAACGTACTCAGATCGTAAGGTCATTATCCACCAAAAGTATTACTTGAACAGTTGCGCCATCTCAACACGATTTTGTACAAGTAAACATTCAAAAGCGAAAGCGTGTAGCGGCGTAGCGCCTTTTAGTTTAAGATGTCGCTGATTTCTCACTTAGGTGATTCAACTAACAATATGTCTGTTTATGTATGAATGTTGTGCAATTTTCAATAAATTTGTATAGTTTTCTTTAACAATATAATTATTTTATAAGAATTTTCTTTCCTTATTAAACAAATACTCGTAAGAAAGACAAAGTATAATACTGAATACATCACCCGAGTTCCGTATTTACTGCATGAGTATAAGCGTCTGTATAACCTTACTGCATGAGTTGTAAATCATAAGCATGAAGAAAATGGAGAAACAAGAAAAGAGCCCAAAAGAATTAAAACTCAATTTCACTCAATATAATATACTCTGCTAAATAGTAAATACATCACCATAGTTCTTTATTTCCTTTTTTTTTTCTGTATACTTTTAATACAAAAGCTAAAATACAGATAAAATGATATACGGAGTATTTTTTTTGGCAGCGAGATAAAATGATATAGTGTGCTACATTTCTATAATCCAGAGCCGAAAGAAACGGTTGTAAAGGAAATGACAGATAATCCTCGTCAGTAAACGCATAATCGAAACGAACCACCCAAAAAAAATAGTTAACTCTAAAAATGGACAGCAAAAAAGGGATGACATGAATAAAACACAATTACAGGAGATATAACTATATGCAATCAGTGAAAGAATGTACAAATAATAAGCAGTTAAGCACCAAGCTTAGGCCTGTTCGATTTCAGGGCATGCGTTGGAGGCGTGAAATCAGCTCCAAGATGGTGAAGATGGTCTGTACAAATAGTCTTGGGAAGTAGCCACGCCATAGTTCAAATCTAGATTGTGTAGTTGCTCCATCAGTTGAGATCGCCGCTCCTTGAAGAAGTCAAGCCTAGTTGTTAATTCTACTAATGTCGATGACGCTACCGATGGATGTCTTGGAAAATCAAATGCCTACAAACCAGTATATAATAAAGTAACTACTTTTTGTTTCATAATTTAGATAACTGCTTTTGCTATTCTTTGTATGATGTAAGAACGTCAAATGTCGCGTTAAAGTGAATTTGCATATGATTGACTAGTAATTGGGCAAGGTTGCTTACATTCTACGTGTCTAGATCCTTGCGGGTTAGTGGACGTACAGTACCTCTTTTAACATAGACGAGGGTGATTTAGAAATTGCATCCAATTATTTCACCTCTTTTCTCTGCTAAAAAAGGTACCAGACATCGAGAAACTGGAGGATCCAGACTTACATCCTAGCCCTGATTCACTATCAGTGGGAGTCATTGACGGAGTAATAATGTTGTAACATTATTCCATTTTACTTATATAAAAAAAAGGTTAGGGGCCAAAGCACATACACTATCCTCCCCTCTCCCTATCCTTACAACCTTCCGAAACAATCGCCAGCGTTATTATATAATACGAAGTAATAAATATAAAAGCACAATGCAAGATAGAGAGCAGAAGTGTTACCTCTGACATTCTGGAAGTGGATGGCATGGATGAAGAATCAATAGAATCAAACTCATCCAGAGACATGCGGTTTGATGCCTCAATACTTTTTGAATCACTCAAATTAGTTGACTCCACGAACTGCTTTCGCGGCTGCCTATTGCTGCTTCTGCCAGCTAATATGTGTCCCTTAATTTTATTCCATTCTGGGAGCAGTAATCCATCCTACAGTAAATCAATAATATTCCACACCTTATCATGTTATTCCCAAGCCCGCTAATATCAAAACGGAATTCAATCTAGGGTCTCCTAGGGCATCTGTGCATGCTTTAAGTACGAGCTAAAAGCAAGAAGGCATCGGAATGCATTTTTGTCGGTTCAGAAAGAATCTAAAAATTTTCAGACATAGATGGTGCCACATGATTGACAACCAGCAGATTATACGAAGAAAAACTTAGTTTTCCAAGAAACGAGGCAACGAGGTACAAGGCGCACTGTCTTCGCTCCCACGAATTTGTTTTTTCAATAAAATATTTTGCTCAATAATACCATTTTTAGATTTTTAAGAGGGCTTACATTTAAGGAGTAAAAGCAAGGGATAATATGACAAAAAGAAGACCACAATTAGGCACAATGCGCATTTGAGAAAAACCTAGGCCTTTTGGCTAGCGCCTCGATGAGCATTGAGCTTAAAATTGTGCCCGACGCGTACTTTTTAAACTAAGAAGATACGGAGCAAATAATATTATATACGCTTCGGCAATAAGGAAATTATGCAGACCCACCCATTCCTTTTCTAAAGCACTTACGAGGGTGAGGCAGAGCGGAATAGTGTAACCTTGAACTTTACAGGTCCAATAAAGGATCAGGCAAAAGATGCGTACCTCGTTCCTTTGTCTTCTTTCATGATTGCAAAAGGCCAGAGTAGTATCAAAATCTTGCTGAATAATTCTCCTGATCACAAAAAAAAAAGAAAAAAAAGGAAGAAAGTAAGGTAATTTATCCCCTGTGGCCTTTCCGTAAGGAGAAGAACTCAACAAAGTGATTTACGAAGTAGTATTACGTAACACTTATAAGCTCCAAAAAACAGTAGGTTGATTCATCTAAAAGGATATAGAATACCATAATTACCCTCATATGGTCATACCTATCCGGTGCATCAGACAATGAGCCAAATTGATGTTGCCGTTGCTGATTGAGTTGATGGTGCAGTTCGGCAACCTTTAGTTTCAGCCTGGCGACATCAGCCTCAGCAAGAGCAATCTCCTCAAGCTCAGCCCTTGTCTTCACATTAAGTAGACATAATTATTGTATATTCAAGATGAGAATAAACTAGGAGAGTGCCATAAAATTCCAAGGGTAGCGAATATACACCGACCTTGGAATCCATACCACGGGAACTTGAAAATTGCCCGGAGGACATGCTTAGACCCACCTCTAGAGCAGCTCTAAGATCTCTTTCCGCTTGCAACTGCTCTTGCAATCTTTGAACCTGAGAGAAAATTTCTATAAAAATGTAGGTAACAAGGTGCTTAAATGTTATTATCTGTCAACATAAATTACTCGATCTTATAAAATAAATATTAATAATATCTAGATATACAGACCAACACAGTCATTACTACTCATTAACTGTCTGCTTTTACACATAATCTGTTTACGCTATTTATATTGAGTAAAATCAGTCGGTCAATGCAATTCTAGAAAAGATTTTCATTTTTTGGTCATCAAGACACCTCTGAGTTAGGTGGAGAAATGAGTTAATGAGTAACACTGTGCTACTGTGCACATCTGACTACCCGTTACCCAGCCGTAGATAAGAGTCTTTAGAAACTAGATTTGACATCGGTATATCTACTCTTCACAAATGAGAAATAAATAAACTTGTACTTCCATAAATTTGACATCGGTATAAACAGCTTAATAGAAGTGTTAAACAAACAGCAAACTAAGAGAATAGATGTAACTAACATCTTGCTCAAGTGCTAGGCGGCGCTCATGCAGAGCTTGTTTTCTTCTTTCCAGGCTAGCTTGTAATATTGCATTGCCGCGGGCCTACAGAACCAAGTATAAACTGGCTTAGTTGTTGCTTATATTAAATGCAGTGGGTAAATACGCATCATTCAGACATTATCGCTATACCTCTTTAACAATTCGGTGTCGCAAGTCATTCTTCGTGATTTCAAGCCTCTGGATAGCTAGTCTGTTAAACAACGGAGATGAAATTGATGCTTGAAATCAATAAGCAGTAGTATGAAAAGTTAATGACAAAGAAATTAGCATCAGAACCAAAAAATGAATAGAAATAAACAAAAATTGTTACTACAAGAAAAGCGATTAAGAGCTTTGGATTCAGCAAGGAGAGAAGTATAGGAAAGGAGGGTTCTTACTCTTCCTCTCCGGAAGAATCAACTGACTCCATAGATAGCGTTTTACGAGCCTGAAACAGCATACACAAAGCATTATTCAAGTACTTTAGCTGATAATTTGCAATACGATACAACTGATAATAATGAACACAGGCATTAAGAAACTCTGGCTAAAGAGCCAAATAAATCAACTCGTTTGTATGGCAATATTGAAAACAGCAATCCTGAGAACTACAAACTCAGACTGCAGAAGGCTGATTGACATAGCCAAATCTCACAGGCTTAATGATATTTCCAAAGAGCTGAGCGAGCCACAATAATCAATTACTGCATTATGATAACCAGTAGCATACTGTTTACATCCAAACCCTGGACTTCCTAAAGATCCTAATTATTCATTCCCCAAATAGGTATCTGAAAAGAACAAATCCATTGGGTGTTGTCCAACACTTCCTCTGAAAGCCAGTCACTACTCTATTCATGTGTTACTCAGACACTCCGACACGTGTCTTTTGCTGGGTGTTGTCCAACACCGCCTCTGTAAGCCAGCCACATTGAGTCTATTCATACAATAGCATCCAATACATATATCCCCCTGTCGGTTAGCTCTAACTCTCTAAGGCCCTATGATCTTCTCCCGTCCAGACACAGACAAGAAACGAGAACAACACTGCCTTAGTTCCCAAAAAAATGAGATCGGCAAACATGAATATCTTATGCAGCTGTCACAGTAAGCTGGGGGGAAATGAGAGGGTGGAGAGAAGGGAAAGCACGATAATAAAAAATATCAAAAAAGCAAAAAAAAATAAAGTGCAACCATAACGAAAAAAGGGTAAAAATCAGGAAACCCAATAACCTTTTGAATGATATGGACTTACAGAGTAGATAAGAGGGCATTTAAAGGATAAATGGGTGGAGAAATTTTAAGACGGAAAAGTATCGCAGAAAATTCGAAAAGATACCAAAGAAAAGATTCAAATGAAAGAAATACGTTTAAACAGAAAGTAAAAGGAGTCAAATAGGACGAAATGATGTCCCACGAATTTGCCCTCTCCAACACTCTATTAAAAGCATAGTGTAAATTGGATATTACGTATTAATATATAATTAGGAACAAGTGCAAGGGGGAATGCTTTTGAAGCTCAGCAGGCACAAAACAATACAATGCATATGTGCACTAATAGATACCTCACTAGAAATTTGATTAAGAGGGACATTAGGCATGGAACAGACAAATTTGAGAAGAAAAAAGAACAAACTTTATATTAGAGAATATTAACAGAATATCGAAATATATTCTGTTGAGATATTTAGATTATATTATGCTATCGGAATATTCTAGAATTACGGTTACTTGATTATCATGAATGTACTATAAATATATGATGATTAAGTAACACTTTTTTTTTGGTACTAATGATTGGTAATACTAATAAGCAAGTCAAATATTATGAGAAGATCCGAGAATCATCTTAGCTTACACGTTATACTAGAAACAAGAAAAGATCCAGAACACAAGGGAGGCAAGTAAACTTACTGAGCTTCTGCCCCAAAATGTTGACCGCTTAACATTTGAACCAGCAAGCTTACTGGTTGGTTTCTCAGCACTTAATTCAGGGCCAGAGATAGGTAAAGGAGGTCCTGGATCCATTGATAAGAGTATCTCCCCCATCGAACGATAAGATTCTCCAGTTGTAACCACGGGACTGTGCATTACATTATTTGTGCTTTCACTCACTTTGACTGGCGTATTCTGCTCACTCAACTCACCATTGGACTCTCTAAATGTTTGAGGATCTGTTCGAGGCTTTGAGTTTACAGATGACGCATCATCACCTCTAGGTGATCCATCAGAATAATCACCTCCAAGGTCCTGAACCTGAATATCAGCAAAGAAAGTCATCATATCCTACATAGTTCTCTTGTAGGTGGAACCAGCTTAAGCAATCGTGTATTGAGAACATATAAGTAGACATAATGTTTCAAATTTCAAACTAGATCATAGGAGAAATAAAAAGCAATGCACCTTATAGTCATATAGGTCACTGCCAGCATAGCCACTGCTTTCACTAAGTTTGCCACTCAGCGCTCGTTCCTGATCATCATCAGTTTCACGGTCTGCTCCATTTTCAGTATTGTGATACCCATTGTTTTTGACGATCAGAGTATCATCATCTGTTGAATCATCACTACCACTGTTATCGATACGGGAGTCAGCTGAAATTGAGCATCTTTGTAAATTATCATCCTGGAAAAGGCAATGCAGAAACACAGTCAGTAACACTTTGCTTGAAGAATTGGAAGACTGGCAAATGATCCGGGTATAAAAATACTATTAAGTGAAGATCAAATTCAATTCAGATTGATCACAAAAGCATGATCCCTGATATGCAGAAGCCTAAGAGAAGTCTTCGTATCCAACAAAAGGTAACCAAATGGGCAGCCATAGACAACTGAAGCAATATTTCAGTCCTGAGTACTCTATACCCCACCTCCACTAAAGATGCACATAGATCATACAAAACTTGTTAGATCCAAGGCAAAGACATAGAATGTTAAACACTACTGTACCTTTGCTAAAAGGATGAAGAACCTACTAACAGTGATTATAATTTATCGGGACAAAAGAAGAAATTTCCTGAGGATAGCATATTTATATGATAAAAAGGCAGCCAAACATGCATTGTGACACTTGCTGACAGCTTCTCCCTTGAAAGCGTAAAATATTGGAAGCATAAGTTTACGAGATTCTTGACATTGCTTTGACTTGCACCTTGCAGATTAAGTATTATAGAATAGGGGTGAAGAGGAGCATGTGCAAAGCATTAACCTACCACAAGTATTACAAAAGGCATGCCATTCCCATTGAGCAACTAGATTGCAACAGCATGGTAACAGGCACAAACACATGCAGATAACATGAAAAAAAATCTTAAATCATTTTACGTCAGATAAACATACAGAGACGTTAGACTTGAGACTTTAAGAGCAACTTACATCAAAAATATTCTCATATTCTTCCAGAAGTGTTGCAGTGATAGCTTGAGCATTATTAGCAGCATTCGCAGCGGCCAGGAGCTGGGCTGAATTATCACCATTCACATCAAAGTCGTCATCCAGCTCACACTCACCAGCTAAAAGAGGGCGTAAAAGCAAAGGTGCCATGCAAGCAGCAACAGCAGATGGGGTCATCCGATTATCAGGGGCATGGGAACCAATTGTGTGCATCATTCTCAAAATTCTGTAAGTGAATGAATAACGAAAGATGGACAAAATTAAAAATCAACAGGACATGCAAGAAGAATATAATTACTTCAACTGATGCCTCAAGGAACCTGCTTGAGAGGCGCATAGCAAATAGTTTCAAGTTCAGACTTCAGAATACCTTTGCAATAATCGTCGGTTTGGTTCTGGAAATGTTTCCAATATAGCTGATCGCATAGCATTTACTCGAGCTTCCTTGCGATCAACTCCTGATCCAACAAAGCATAAGAACAATAAATATTTGGTTGGTCCACGGCTCCACGCGCAGAAGCAAAAAATAATAAGAACTTGCGACATGTTTAAATTAACTCTATCAACCGTCTTACTTAAATAACAGAGAGAGCCCAAACAAAATATGGCAGGGGAGATTTCATAAATTAATCTACGTAAGGAGGTCCGAACAACTAACAACATCAACACTGAAAACAGCTAAAAGAGTTGATAGCAGAGTAGCGGACAACAAAAAGAGATTAACAAGGTGACAAATCATTAAAAAAAATAGCTATACCAGACAACAAAAGCTCTTACTAAATGTGTCTTACTGTCTTGCAAACAAAGAGTTGATAAAAAACCAGAAACCAATACCATCAAAAGTGAAAATGATTTAAAAAGAAGACAAGGGAATTTGATGTCTACTGTAGAATTATAACATAGCCCATTCTATAAGATAATGAGACCACCCACACTCAACAAGATGGACAAAGACAAAGAAAGGTTTAAAATGAAAGATGGTTAAATAAGTGAGATCCTAGCTGAGTATTTATACAGTGAAGTATTCCTGAACCCCACAATATCGACACAAGAATGTGTGTTGTATGGGTCCGTATTCTTCCTTAGACTGATGAATCTAACTACAATACTAGATCATGGAAAAGAAAGAGATATGTGTCAATGGGTAAGGAGAAGTTGGTGTACTTTAGGTCATTGATGACTAAAGAAAGGGCCAACTAAAATAAGTTCCTCAAACTCCTAAAAGGACACACTAACAAACGCAAATGAACTTTTCACAGCAGGAATTTTTTCACTGATAAACAATGATTCAGTCAAATATTTATAAATATATTAGGCATAATTTTAAAGCAAAGAAATCAAAAGGTCAAAAATGCTTGAGTTTAAATACTTTAATTTAGACCAAATAAAATATAAAATGTCTACAAAAATGCAAGCTGAACTTACTATAAGCCTCAAGCAACGCAGAGCAGCAAGATGCTGGAACTGGAGATGAAGGAAGTTCGCGAAGAACATGCTGCAAATCAAATTTTAGTAAGTTGACCATATGAAAAATCTCATGGCTCAGGAACGAAAATCAAGCAAGGTACCTTCACACAGTCACCAATAACATGTGCATCCTCATCTGGATCAAACTCATTTTTGCCTGGAAAAAATACCAAAATGTGCAAAGGATTAATAAAAATATGGGTACTGCAGATACCATGTACAGAGCTACTCCAATTAGACAGCCAACAAACCGTGTTCATAATCTTGGACTCTACGCTCCACCTCTTCAACGTCTGCAGACTGACGTAAAATTCCTTCAACTTTAATCCCTGCAGAAAATAGGTAATTGTAAAGCAATATAAATTATAATTACCTCGGCAGACGGTAACACCCAGTTTCACTGGATGTTATAATCAACAGGAAATTACCAGCAGTAGTTCAATCTTAGTTGCTAAATTTTTTTCCCAGAAATGGGATAAGGGGAGCTTGCTTTGAAAGAAAGGTCTGATGGAGACTCACCATATGTCTCAAGAAACCGAAGAGCTTTCTCCAGAAAAGATGGTCCCCCATCTATGTCTTCCAAAGCGAGTAGAATTGGCCGTCCAACAACCAATGATTTAACAGGGCGTTTATCCCTCCCTAAAAAACAGAAAAGTGATTCCTCATGTGAAATAAACACAGGGATAAACAAGACCAATGTAACTTAAAAGAAGAAACTAAAGAAGACAAAATTATATAAACAATTAGCAATTAATAACAAAAGTGAGGAAAAAAACACAAACATTGATGAAAAGATCCATCGACAGCATCATTTGTATCATTCCGAAATATTCCATTATGACCCATCACAAGAGCAGCACTCGGTGCCTGTGCAAGTGCTTGCTCCAAAGCTGTCTTCCATCCATACAAGTCCTCTGACGTCTCAGCCTAAAAATTCACAAAGTAAACGAACTTATACAGTTATCAGATTTCCTTAAAACGCTTGACCTGTAACAAGATATTTCTATGACCCTATAGGTGAAAAGAAAGGCTGACAGTTACAAACCATTATATCAGCTATCAATTATCAGACAAAAAACATGTCAAAAAGTACCTTCAGTGTAAAAGCACGGCCATCACGTCCATCAGGAAAAAGCACTGTCAACAACTTCTTATCCTCTCTTACAACAACACTGAAAATGTAACATCTTTAGACCAGGCAAAGCCGCAAAACTACCAAAAGTAAGTCAGCAAATCATCACCTACCTTCCAGAGTTATTTAAATCAATGCCACCTAAGGTTAGATTTACTTCTCCGCCTCTTTGAGGAAGGGCGCTCTAAACAACCACAAAAATGTATAACAATCAACATCATAGAACAACACATAACATACAATGAGAACCAATGTGGCTAGTTCAAAACTTCGAATTATTGATCGATTTTAAAGGGAGATGCAGCGCATAAAATACATGTATAGAACAAGCTAAGAGACTAAGACTTACAGGATCATTTTTAAAGAACACTAATGAAGTCCGTGTCAGAATGAACCAGCGCTTCTTCCAAGACTTCCAACCCAAGCCTGCACCAATAGGAGAACATGTAAGACCAGACTTACACTGGTCAACGGAGTTAAGTGTAACCTACAAAATTCTGAGTTCAATGTGAGCAAAGTATATTTTTTTATTTTTTTTAAATTAGCAACCTAATAACTTTTTTTAAGGTAAAATTAGCAAACTGAGGTGATGAAACTGCTTTCGATGGCAACATTGTTTAAGGTTAGCAAACCCATTTCTCCATTCCAACAGGGATAAGGTTGCTTACACGTCACCCCAGCCCCCCAATATTTCTCTTCATTTCACCTCGGCAGAAGCCTCTATAGAAGTGTGATGAGGTGATGAAAATGCTTTCGATGGCAACATTGAATGAAAACGAAGTTCACTAACTAGATGATGAAAGATGAATTTAAAGGCTGGAGCCGTTTACTAACCTTTAGAGGAGATGAAGAGTGGTCCACTCTTAAAAACCTGTCAAAACTCAAAAGTATTATGCTAAATTGCTAATCAGAAACCTCAAACATACTAAGCAAAAGAATCCTGAAATATACAGTCAAACTTGAAGCAGAATGTAGCAGAGGACTCAAAGGAGAACACGGTAAAGCAATGCCATTCCTACAACTTTCCTCCTATAGTCACTAAGAAGGCCCTTTCCCCTGGTGTGTTCATCATAGTGAAAGGAACCTAGATTTTACAGTCTAAGAAACCCTGGCGATAAATCCACCTATGCGAGAGAATTATATTTCCCACATCCCATACGCCAGAGGAGCCAAAACGTCTTATTAGAACTATGGGTAAAATCAAATGAGAGTAAAAAAGAACAACTATACCAAAGCAGCAATAAGTTAGTTAAAGCTACATTCAGGCAGAGAGGACAGGGGAAAGAACTAACAATCTAGAAACCACGTCAGTAGACCAAGGAAAATCTTCCCCAACACAAATAACAATTGCGTTATTCTCATATAACAATTGCTATATTTGCTATTGCATGCCGAAATATCTAGGCCAAGGAAAGCCAGTCTTGAACTTATATAGCGCACACTCTTTAGCCCCATGCCACCCTATGATAAAAAGTTGGCAATAATTTTAAGCAAACCTAAGTATCTAGCCTCCTGAGGGCATTCACAATTAATTATATTCACATATTATACCATGTATGTTGATACGTTCTAGGGATGGTGCTAATAATTACAAGCTTAAATTTAACCAACCAAAACATAGCAACTTATACTGACAGATCTATGCCTAAGGCTCTCAGCAACTAAGATATACCATAAATAGGCCATATTATTAAATCTTACGAATTACACTATGTTGACTAGATGTCTTCCTCCCTTCAGAAAGATTGCTCAGCCATATGAGAGAAAATATATCAAAAACTACATTGCCAACGACGACCAATAATTTTATACCGATGCTCATAGATTAGACTTCTCAACTAAAAACAATGCATACGATAATTGTTTCTCAGGTGCATTCAACTAGCCTGTGAGTGATCACTAGCAATCAAATACACAACTGAATAACTGATCTTAAATTTCTAAAGGAAAAATGCCCATCAATAATATGATTCCGAATTTCCTCCGCCTACAAAATTGGCATGTACCCTACACGTGATTTCCCGTGCAATATATAAGCTTTTACACGATAGAGAAATAGCTTCCTCGTATGGTGCATAATCAAACTCCTAACAGAATACTTCTAACAAGCCCTACTCCTCCACTCCCTTATGTTGCTCGGACTTGGTTAGAAGTATCAGATACGGGTGTGAATCCAAGAATCGGGTTCGTCTATTTTTTGGGGGGGAAATCATGTTTTTGGTCTAAATTGAAGTGTCCAAGTGTCCTGCCTGCGTCTGAGTGTCGAGTTTCTGACACGGGTACATGAGGTAATATAGAAGAGTCCGAGCAACATAGCTACCCCCCTATAATGCAACGACAATCCGAAATACCACAGCTAATCAACCTAACTGTATGCTCACGAATACACTATATTTTCTTCGATATCACATCAAACCGTGACGATTGTAAATCATAGCCAAATGCTAATCTTCCACCCTACAACCTTGAAATCTTCACCAAGAAACCACAAACACCACTCAAATGATCATAAAAAAGCACACTACTTTCTTAATTTAGCAACTAAAACATCAATGCAGTAATCAATTAACAAACATATTAATCACTATTACCAAATCAACACCTCAAAATTAAACAATTAACTAAAATCAAACTAAAATTAGAAGTAAAAGCTAAGTAAAGCAACGAAAACAGTACCGTATTGGCCGAAACAAGCCTAGGACGTTCAAAAGCCGCCATTGTTAAGCATCAGTAAGCTCAAATTGAACTAAAACAAATCTAAAACAAACAATTAAAAACACTTAATTTAGTTAATTATATGTAAATTACACCATTTAAGAACGCAATTGAATCAACCACCGAGTGGCTCAGTGAGTCGAGTTAGCGTAAATCGCGGAGATCGAAGATTGAGGAGATAAAATGGCGGAAATTAGGGTTTTAAGAAGGGGAAAAGGGGGGAAAAAGGAGATAGTGATTATGTATGGAGAAGAAAAGAGACAAAACAAAAAGCAAAGTATACAAGAAAAAAATAACCAACTGTCCCAACTAAAAGTGTTTTGCTAATATAAATATAATAATAAATATATAATAATGTTAATTAAGAGTGTGATAATGGTAATAATGTTGGTAATTTAAGGATTATTATTAGTTGTATGAAAGATTAGGTAGAATGTAATTAGGGGGTGTTGTTGTAGTGGAGCCGTGGAGGTAGTAATATGGATAGGTATGCTCTATGTTGTATATATAAAGGCATTTTTCGTCACAAGCTTGTGACGGAGCAAATGTGACCATTTTTATGGAAAATGTAACCATATGACTGGTAATATTTTATAAATGATTACTTTTTATCATAAAATGGTCACATTTAGTTCGTCACAAGCTTGTGACCGTCACAAGAGAGACCAACTATATAAATGTTGTAGTACAAGGTGTGTAATGAATTTCATATTTTTTATATGTTCCCATTTACGGGTTTAACTTGTCTTCTTATGAGAGGTAATCAAATTTGTCTTTGTTAAAGATTGATATATGCGTTTATATCTGTTTTCAATGAGACTTGTTGTTTTTTAAAATTTAATGAAGAAGAAGATGGTGAAGTTTGGACTTTGAGTGCACGTATTATTGGGAATTTGCTTTGATTTATAAATCGGTTTAGAGAATTGCACCTGGAAATTTATGAGAAGCGCATTGTTTACGATTATCTGCGTTTTAGAAACGATGCTTATTATTTATAGTGTATGTGACTTTTTAAGATGTAAAAGCGAAATGAAATAATCGAGTGGGATTGGATTTGTGGTTCTCCTCCTTCCTTACCCAAATAATACATGAGATAACAATAAGTCTTCTTTAATTTGCGACGGATATATCGGTCGCAAGCTTTCAAGGGTCAAGTTCTTTCACTTGGGTAGATAAGACAAAGCATAGAAAATTCTTAATGACTTGTCTTTTTCTACCAAAGCGGATATTACTTGACATGCCGCATGCTTGTGGCGAATATGCTTGATACAAATGAGAATTTGTGTTAAGATAATCTTTCTTTTGTAGCATGATCAAATTGAAATGAGATTGCAAAACATACTGGAGTAGTTAGTAATTCTCTCTGCTTCGGCCATTTGTTTACAGTTTACTGTGTTACGGAGTACTTAAAACGAGAGTCTAATTAGATTAAGGAGTATTAAGTAACGTGTGAATTATAGTTGATGTAATAGTAGCAACAAGATTAGCTAAAGATACAAGCAATGAAATTTAGGATAAACCATATATATTTGGAGACCTGTCCAAGTTATAGGGAGAAGAGTACGAGATTCAAAGAGTGCTCTACAAGATGGAGCAAATTATTATTAGACTCAGAAGAGTACTCTACAAGATGGAGCAAGATGGAGCAAGATGGAGCAGATTATTATTCTTACCAGTTGGTCTTGTTTCAGACAGATCATTTTGTTTTGAAGCAATAAAACGAAATTTTATAACAATTTTACCGTTAGATGCGACCGCTATTGAAAACAAGTTGACACAAACTCTAGTTACATTTTACCAAAAAGTGAGAACATAATCCCGTCTTATTTTCCAGACGGAAATGTTCCGTGTGAAACAAGAAATTGCATATTATTATTCGATATAAAAAATGTAACAGTTGGTCTTGCTTCAGACGGACCATTTTGGTCTGAAGCAATAAGACGAGATTTTGTAACCACTTTACAGTTAGATGTAACCACTATTGAAAACAAGTTGATATAAGCTGTGGTTACATTTTATCAAAAAGTGGCAACATAATCCCGTCTTATTTTTCAGACGGAATTAGTCCGTCTGAAATAAGAATTTGTGAAAATGTAAATGCAGTGTCCATATAAATGCACGACTGTAATAGAAGTAATATCAAGATTAAAGATAATAAATAAAGTTGAGAATGAAAATCCGACAAATAGTTAAATAATGAATGAATGATGAAGTTGTGCAGAAGTGCCATCCGCTGTCACAAGACTCACCACGAGTCACGAGTCACAAGCGTTCAATGTTGTTGTCGCAAAACGGCCTCACTTTCCAGTAGACCTGGCAAATGGGTCAAACAGATCGGATTTAGGTCGGGTCATATCGGGTTTGCTCAACCTTTCGGATCGGTCGGGTCGGGTCACTTTCGGGTTTGGGTCAGTTTTGGGTTTGGGTCACTTCGGGTTTGAGCCATTTTGGGTCGGGTTATTTTAGATTCATTTACGATTTATTTTGGCCATTTTCAGGTCAAAATGATCAAGTTAGTTTCAAGTCAAGTCCGGCGTCGAGCCAAACTCGCACGAGCTGACTTCGACCAAGCCGAGCTTGAGCTGCTTGTGGGCTGTCTCGTCTCATTATCAGTTTATCACCCCTAATCAGTTTATCACCCCTAATCACAATAAATAGAGTATTACGATTATACCAAGTAGTTTTCAGCGGGGTGTGGTGGAATTTTCAGGGATGAAACAGATAATTACATTTTAGCGTTCTATCTTTCTGGAGGAATATGCACATCGATGAAAGCGGAATTAATTACCGTGCTTGCTGGTCTCGAACGAGCGAAGACTATGGGAATAAAGAAGCTTCTGGTTCACATGGATAATAAAACGTGTGTTAACTGCATCAATGACGACCAACTTCTGAGATAATCTAAAATTCCTCGTTCTCCGTTGCAAAACATTAATACAGAAAGACTAGGGGTGGGCATAATCCGGTCTGAACCGGAAAAATGGACCGGACCGGACCGGAACCGGGAAAAAAATTCCGGTCCGGTCTCCGGTCCATCATTTTTTAAGATTCCGGTTTCCGGTCCGGTCCGGTCTCGAACCGGTATTTTCCGGTCCGGACCGGATTGGACCGGAAAGACCGGAATTATTATTATTTGATTTTTTTATATATAAATTTTATTTTATTCCGGTCTAACCGGTCAGATCCGGACCATTGGACCGGAATTTTTGGACCGGAATTAGAAAAAAGTGGGCATGTAGACTAAATTCCGGTCCAACCGGTCCGGTCCGGTCTTGGACCGGAATTTTTCCGGTCCGATCCCGGACCGGAATTTTTGTAATTCGGTCCGGTCCCGGTCCTGATTTTTTTATCAATTCCGGTTCCGGTCCGGTTTTGGACCGGTGACCACCCCTAAGAAAGACGATTGGATCGTTAAGGTGAAACACTGTTATCGTGAAGCAAATCGTGCTAGTGAAAGGTTAGCCAATCAAGGAACTTCTTCTAGTAATTCTATAGCAGTATTTGATTCCTCCCAATTGCATTACGTCCTATTCTTAGACAAGACATTTTTGGGGTCGCTCTTCCCCGTGTAATAGCTTCTAGTTAATTTATTTTTGGGGCTATGCCCCTCATTCACACCCAAAAAACAACAAGTAGTTTTTTTTTGTTTTTTTTTTGTACAATAAGAGGGCTAAGCCCGAATTTAAGGAACTAATCGAGGTAGAGCTACTCCCTATAGATCTTCACATAAAATAGATCGAAGAGGGCCTGGAGGAGCTTCTAAGTAAGTTATTATAGTAGACGCTTGAACTCCTTGGTTAGCTAGTCAGTCACTAGCTTGGTTTGTTTCACGATAGACATGTTCAACACGGACTGTCCAACTCGGTTCTTGAATCAATTCTTTGCATTTTTGGACTATAGGACGAATTCCATTGCTTATTAATTGCTCGTCTAGAACGATTTTCACGCAAGCTTCATAATCCATATGAACCAGAAGATTATTTATTCGAAGGGACCGCGCATGCTCGAGTCTGTGCTTCAATGCTAACATTTCCGCGTTCGTAGAAGAATAAATTCCACTAGAGAAATAGTAGGCGGAGACAAAATTACCTGTCTCATCCCTGATAATCTCACCACAACCTGTTAACCCCAGATTTCTTTTTCATGCCCCGTTCGTGTTTAAGAGATACCACCCATGTGGTGGAGGGTGTCATCGAATACATATTTCCCTCCTAGCGGCCCCAGGAATTTGGTATAAATAAATTGTACTTGTCGAAAATTGTTTTTGACGATTCAAATTGTTGGTGTAAAAACTGGACGGGGTAAACCATGTTTTCATCAACTCTTTCGAAAGCAATGTTATTTCTCCATCTCCAAATCCACCAGCACGTAATCGCGAACTTCATAGACCAATCCAGAATGCCCAAAGCGAGACTTTTGTTAGCATTTTGAGAAACCCATTCACAGAAGGGCAAGTTATCAAATGGAGGATGATGTTTGGGAACTCCGAGGAATGCCCAAATTTCACGTGAAATTTCACACTTACGAAGAAGATGATCGCAACTTTATTCTGCATCCAAACATCTAGGACACATAGGATCGTCCAACAAGTTGCGTTGAACTCTATTGATACATATGACACACATGACACATACGAAATAGTATAATCGAAACAATCTAAACTGGAATAAATTAAAATTATTTTCCTTATATATCAGTGTTTATTGTTAATATTAAATACATATACGACCTACTATTAAACCTCACATATAAGTGTTGAATTTTTAGTCCTCACATAAGTAATAAGAATGCAGTTTCTTATAATATGATTCATGATCTAATCGGGAGATCCTTAACCAGGTTTCCAGGAGTAGACATGGCGAAATGGGTGGCCCGACCCGCTTGACCCGCTCAATAAACAGGCCAGGCCTTGGTTTTATTTTTGCAGCCTGGCCTGGCGTGGCTTGGCCTGCCCATTTATGGGGAAAAAAATTTGTGTAAGGCCCGGGTCATACACTAGCAGCCCCGACTCGTTCTATCCCACGAGCTTGGCTCCGGTCTGTTGGGGAGAGCCCGATCCGCCTCCAGCCCGACCCAAACCGAGTACACCACTACCCCGGAGCAACTAGATCAGACTTCGAATATTTAGTAGGTTTGAGAGGCACTAACGTGTCAGACTTTTATAAAATTATGATAATCTAATGTTGACTTGAGTATTAATAAAACTAACTTGTATATTATTATCCAGTAAAAATTCATAAAAATAAATTGTACTTCAAATATCAATTTATTTGATCGATCATTCAAATTTAATGGATGAGACGACCCGTGAACAGTTTCCGATAAGTTGGATAAGACCTCATGGATTGGGTCGCACTCTCATCAACATTTAACATAACAATAATCCCTCTCAAGTCTCAACACACCATCTAAAACCCACACAAAAACCTTACCAATCATCCTATCATCTTCATCTTCATCTTCATCTTCATCTTCTCAACTTAATTCAAATCACAATTAACACACATAAATAAATTCTATCAAAAATGTTAAGTAGAGTATCACACACTAATCACCATTACATTACCTCTATCAATTTCCTCCCTTTTATTTCCCTTTCTTCCTCCTTTAAACCACACCAAAACCAACACTTTCACATTCAAAGATTCAATCTTTCTACTTCTTCAACTAGTTTTAATCAGAAAACAACGTTTTCTTGCAATTCTTACATACCCATTTCATCTCTTGGTCGTAAATCACCTTCTAGCTTCTTCAGATTTACCCCAACTATTATGGGTCATAATCATAATAATTCACTAAAGGTTAAAGGTTCGATCTTTTCTAAAATTTACTAACTTATTTCATGATATTTCAGCTTTTAATTGTTCTTATAATTGTGTGTAATATTGGGTATGTGCTAATTTTGTGTTTTAATATAAGCTAATGTTAATGGATTATGTGTTTTGATTTGACTTTTTTGAGCCCTAAATTTGTTAGTTTTAGGAAAATTAAGGTAGTTTTTCGACATTGGGAAAAGTACCATGGTGAGTTGGGATTAGTTCTTAAGTTTAGGAGGTGAGTTTTGCTTTGTTTGGTGTAATTTGACTTTTTTGAGCTCTACATTTGCTAGTTTAAGGAAAATGAAGGTAGTTTTTCGGGATTGTGAAAACCTGATGGATTGTACAATGGTGATGTGGGATTAGTTTTTGAGTTTAGGAGGTGAGTTTTGCTTTGTTTTGATGTAATCAGACTCTTTTGAGTTCTACATTTGCTAGTTTAAGGAAAATGAAGGTAATTGTTTGGTATTGCGAAAACTTGATGGATGGTACAATGGTGAAGTGGGTTAGTTTTGGAGCTTAGGAGGTGTGTTTTGCTTGCTTTGTTTGGATGTAAATAGACTCTTTTGAGTTCTACATTTGCTAGTTTAAGGAAAATGAAGGTAATTGCTCGATATCGTGAAAACTTGATGGATGGTAGTATGGTACAATGGTGAAGTGGGTTAGTTTGGGAGCTCAGGAGATGTGTTTTGATTACTTTGTTTTGATGTAAATAGACTCTTTTGAGCTTACATTCGCTATTTGATGAAAATGAAGGTACTTTGTTCAGTATTGAGAAAACTTAAGGGATGGTACAATGGTGAAGTGGGATTAGTTTTTGTGTTTAGGAGATGAGATTTGCTTTGTTTGGTGTAATTAGATTAGACTATTTTGAGCTCTACATTTGCTAGCTTGATGAAATGAAGGTACTTTTTCGGTATTGCGAAAACTTGATGGATTGTACAATGGTGAAGTTGGATTAGTTGTTAAGGAGGTCAGTTCCTTTTTTTTTTTTTTTTAACGCAATTAGACTATTTTGAGCTTTAAATTAGCTAGTTTAATGAAATGAAGGTGCTTTTTCGGTATTGTGAAACTCATGGATTGTACAATGGTGAAGTGGGATTAGTATTTAAGTTTAAGAGGGGACTTTTTAATCAGAAACTGCAATTGGTCACACAATCACCTTAATTACTCAACATATGTCCCAGTTTTCGACTATTCCATGTTCATCCAAGAGGTACCCTTGATATTTGTTTTGATGCATTAGCTGAGATTCAATATTCTGTACTGTACTTCCAACTAGTTCCCTTGTTGTAAATTTGGTGTATTATACCTTGATTAAGTTATTAGTCAAACAAATTACTGGCTTTGTAATTTATGCGCTTCATGTTCTTGTGAATTGATATATGCTATTAGTACATTTGGATGATTGAATTTCGGTGCATTTTGGTTCAGCCTCCTATACAACTGGAAGTACCTCCAGTGCTTCTAGGGAAATATTAGTTCAGCATTTGCTTGTTAAAGAAAATGACCTTCAGCTTTTGGTGGAACTTCAGAAAAGGGTCGTTGAAGGTATTCGTGTACTGAACTATGTATTTTTATGGCGGATGTCTGATGGGCGATGTTAATAGTTCCTGCTGTTGTATTTCAGGGGAAGAATTGAGTGACCTCGCTTCAGAGCACTCCTTGTGCCCTTCGAAAGATGATGGTGGGATGCTTGGTTGGGTGAAAAAAGGACAAATGGTAGGCTGATTTGTGATATTTCCCATCTCTGTGATAGGAATGATCGTTTTTTTTTGGTTTTGGAGTAGTTAAAATTTCAAATACTCTAGGATCATGCAATGACATTATCTTGTCTACATAAATTGTTATATTTCACTTCAAGGGATCTTTATGTGTTTGTGGAAAGTAGGCTGATGTGTCATCAATTTGTTTCCAGGTCCCGGAATTTGAAGAGGCTGCATTTTCTGCCCCATTAAACAAAGTTGTACGATGTAAAACGCAATTCGGCTGGCACTTGCTGCAAGTGTTATCTGAAAGGTTTGCCATTTTAATATTCACTTGATTGGAATTTTTAAAGGAGGGTTGTGATGACTTTTTCTTTCCCTATTGGTGGGAGACGATTTTTAGAGAGGAGTTGGCGCTTCAAGAAATTCAACCCAACGAGCTTCATGAGAAACTGCAAGATCCTAGCTTCGCTGAAGAAGTGCAACTGATTGATGTCCGAGAACCAGAAGAAGTGTACAGTCTCTTTAATCGTTTTATTCTTTAAGCTTATTCTAATGAATTTTTGTTTTTCCGTTTACGCCTATTACTTTTAGTTTATTAGATAATCAGACATCATGGGAAAGGGGAGCTGGTATATGGTTAGGGAAGTCTTAGAGAAGTGAGATAAAGATATTGAACCTTGGAAGTTGTTATGTACTGTTAAAATGGCTTTTACACTATTTCAGTTATACAAACTATGTCCTTACTAATCATTTCAGTTTGCTTTTGGCGTCAATATCTTTTCTTTTTTATGTAAAAAACACGCCAGTGGGTGAAACGTAAACTATTGATTGGGAGTATCGGGACAGGCCAAAATGGAATACGTCAAAATTGGCAACAACCGAGGGAGTTCAATTTCACTTGTACTTAAAAGCCTCTTTTATGCCCTCAGAATTCTCAATTGTGAGGCTAACCTAAAATGTTCCTCTTTTTGTTGCCAAGTAATTTAAGTGAGCTTTAAATGTTTGTGTTTGTGTGCTGACTAAATGTTAAAAATTTGGTACAACTTGGTTGAGTTGTCAGTTGTAGCACCATTTGTGGGAGTTCCGTTACATTTTCTGCCTTAGTACAAGTCACGAGGATACCGTACTGAAAGCTGAAAAACTTGACTTGTGTAGCATACAAGTCTACAACCAAAACTAATGTATTATTTGGCATTGAGGAAAGTAAAACATGTCTTACCATGTAGATAAATATATAAAACAACAGCTTTTTTAGCGTAAAAAGTAATTCTCAGCTTCATAGTTTAGTTATCTCGAAACGATTGGATGCTTGTGGGTGCACTGCTATCTCCTAGGACTCCTGTATATTATGTCCTAACTCGTGGATTAACTGCCTCAATATAATATGTGTGCAGTGCTAAAGCATCGTTACCTGCTTTTAAAGTTCTTCCTCTTCAGCAATTTGGGAGCTGGGGACCAGAGATAACAACCAAGTTTGATCCGGAAAAAGAGACTTTTGTTATGGTTAGTATAGTAGTCCAAGTCAGTTCATTAACGGTCCATTGGTTCATTCAAATTCTGTAAGGTATACACCTAATATATTCTACTGAATACAGTGCCACCATGGGATGCGGTCACTACAGGTTGCCAAGTGGTTGCAGAGTCAGGTATACACGTTACGCTGCTTATATTACCTTCTCATGCTTTCGTTGATGTCAAAAGGCATTTTTTGAGGATGCTTAACACAGCTGCAGTTAGCTTCATATTGATTTCCATCATCTTGTTAGTTCCTGACATTCGTACCTGTCACCCCCATGTTAATATCTATTACAAGTAGACCTAGAAAACTGGCCCGGCCGAATAACCCGACACCCAAACCGAACATCCGAGCTTGACCCGTAACCCTTATTAACCCGATTAAATGACCCGACCAAATGTTTATTGTTGAATATAGCCATTATCCCTAAATAGCTGACCCGAAATAACAAGAACAGACCCGACCCGTCTTGCAAACCCAAAAGTGACCCGATTTGACTCTGACCCGGTTGACCTGTTTGGCAAGTCTAGCGACAACCTCCCAGACTTACATTTTTCTTATGTAAAGAGTCATTAGGACAATCAAAACTTTCCTGGCTCCTTTCAAATCAAAGGTAGGTTGATGTTTACGGGTTTTGAACTGAAGTCCTGAACACCATCACTTAATGACGTTATGCCTTTATCAATTAAGTAGCTAAGCTTCCACACATCCATAGGCTAAATTTTTAATTGGATTGAGTTTTAATTAGTTTCGCCTTCATCAGTAGAATTACCTGCAGCAGTAATCGCTATTTTATGTCCATGGTTCATGTAATATTGGTTTTTGTCACCTATCTTTGTAACCACTTTTTTTTGTCAAGTGATTTATCTCTTCCATGGCTAACCTGGGTATCTTTGGTCCAGGGTTTCAAGAAAGTGTTCAATGTGACCGGAGGTATTCATGCATATGCTGTGAAGGTTGATCCATCAATCCCGACTTATTAGGTACTTAAGAGGTAGCACTTGCCAAGAACTCAGATCTCCGTCATCTCGATCTCCTCTCACTTTTGTGTCTTAGAGATTGTTATATGTTCTTTAGAAGTTTCATGTTTTCTCGAGACACTACATGACCGAGGATTAATTTATCTCTGTAGTCGACTTAAATGAGGGGTTATTCGATCTGATTTCTTAAATGTTTATCAGCAATATGTCAGACTCCAGGGAGTGGATTTTTACATTCTGATTTGTTTGTCTGTCCATGACACATTTATTACGGCGATAATTTGTAAATTTATCCTCAGTTCTAGTATTTGTTAATTTGCGCATAAGTTCGATTTATGAGGTAGTTGATCATTCGTGATTACAACAGGAAAATGATCCATCATTCGTAATAAAAAAATACGAAAATGATAATTGTAGCATAGAAGGCACATGTAATATATTACTACGTCATAGTTTTTTCTATTTTTTTTTAATGTGCAAATGTCATATTATACTCGTATTAGGTATTTATATGATTATACATTATTTGTAGATAACGCGACTTGTTTCCGTACATAAGTATAGAGTTATCTACAATCTACTACCACCGTTTTGCCATATACGACCTTTTTGTTTATCAAAATGAGTGATAGCTTTCATAGAAATTAAAAAAAAAATCACAAAAAATCTTTACCCAATTTTTTTATATTTTATGTGTAAATTTCATAACCATTACTCATATTTTAAGCGATATTAAAAAAAAGCGAGTGTCTCAAAATTTGAGTACGTGTATTAACAAAATCATGGGACAAACTTCTTAGTTCTTTACCTCTAAGAGTAAGATATCAAAGGACCAACATAATTAAAACCCAAACCATAAAAAGAAAAAAATAAAACACAAAATGCACTTTATTAAAAAAACAAATTATATCCATCTTAGCCGTTAATTAACAGAAATACAAATCTATAAAAAACCAGTTAATTTTCCCGCGAAATCCTCCCTACCCTTTTCTTCTCTTTCTTACATTTCAAAAATTGTCTTCTAATTGTTCCTAAAATTACTCACAATCAACCTTTGTTTTTCTCTCCTTTTTTCCCTCCTCTAATCTTTCAACTAACTAGCCTTCAAAAAATTACGCGGTTTTACTCTTTTCCCAACACCCCGCCCCAGGGAAAAAAAAATCAAAAAAAAAAAAAAATCCTTACCCCACAATAATCCCACCCCAACCCCGTCCCGGAGCATTTTTGTGCTTCCCCTCTTGCTATCTCCCATGGGCAATTGTTGCCCCCGAGGCAACGCATCTGCTCCGGAAAACCCTGATGAACAAAAGGCTGCTGAAGGGTCCTTTTCGAATGATAACAATGCCGTGAATCCTAGTAGCCATAAGCAAGATGGATCATCTAAGCCTACCCCTCCTTCGGCCTCTTCGTCCACCAAACCCGCAAAGCAGGGTCAGATGGGGCCGGTGTTGGCCCGGCCCATGGAAGATGTCAAGTCGACATACAGCTTTGGGAAGGAGCTAGGCCGGGGGCAATTTGGGGTTACGCATTTGGTGACACATAAGCAATCCGGGGAGCAATTCGCTTGTAAGACGATTGCTAAGAGGAAACTCGTCAACAAGGAGGATATTGAGGATGTAAGGAGGGAAGTTCAAATTATGCTTCATTTAACGGGACAGCCTAATATCGTTGAGCTTAAGGGCGCGTTTGAGGATAAGCATTCTGTACATTTGGTGATGGAGCTTTGTGCGGGCGGGGAGTTGTTTGATCGTATTATTGCTAAAGGTCATTATACTGAACGCGCTGCTGCGTCGTTGCTTAGGACTATTGTTCAGATTGTGCATACTTGTCATTCAATGGGAGTTATTCACCGTGATCTTAAACCCGAGAATTTCCTTTTGTTGAATAAGGATGAGAATTCTCCCCTCAAGGTTACTGATTTCGGTCTGTCTGTTTTCTTCAAGTCAGGTTCGTAAATCTTAATCTTTTCCCTTGTACATCCAAAATGAAAGAATAAAGAAAAATCATTTTCTCGGAAAATGCATTAATCTGAATCAAACAAAGGCGTAGAACAAAAAATGGCAATTTTAACATTGTTATGATTTGTTTTGTACATCACTTTGCAGGGGAAACATTCAAGGACATTGTTGGCAGCGCGTATTACATTGCGCCAGAGGTATTGAAGAGAAAATATGGTCCGGAAGTTGATATATGGAGTGTCGGGGTGATGTTGTACATACTTTTATGTGGTGTTCCGCCCTTTTGGGCAGGTATATTCCTACGATTTTCCTTTTTCCCCTTCTCCTCGATTAATGTCAGAAACTCGGAATATTGAAATGCAATGTATTATGTGACAGAAACCGAACATGGTATTTTCAATGCGATTCTGAAAGGTCACATTGACTTCACGAGTGATCCATGGCCCCAGATTTCGCCTCAAGCAAAAGATTTAGTCCGGAAGATGTTGAACACTGACCCCAAACAAAGGCTCACAGCTTATCAAGTTCTCAGTAAGCCATTAAAAATTGCTAATTATTTGACGTTTATGAAATTTAAGTTACGGTTCGATACAAATATATAATTGGATTTACGATGTTTGTAACGTCAGATCATCCATGGATTAAAGAGGATGGCGAAGCTCCTGATACTCCTCTTGACAATGCTGTTATGGACAGATTGAAACAGTTCAGAGCAATGAACAAGTTCAAGAAAGTTGCTTTAAGGGTATTCTTCTTCCAGCAAGTCTCTCTTAAGACGAGCCTTTCCCGTCTGAAATTAAGACGGAAAAAATGTGACCTATTTACGATAAAACGTGACCATTTTTTAATGTGATTTGTTTTGAATGAATCAGGTTATCGCTGGATGTTTATCAGAGGAAGAAATCATGGGACTAAAGGAGATGTTCAAGAGCATGGACACCGATAACAGTGGGACTATAACGCTTGAAGAGTTGAAACAAGGCATGCAAACGCAAGGAACTAAGCTCTCTGAGTATGAAGTCAAGCAGTTGATGGAAGCTGTGAGTATTTTTTTCCGAAATCATAAACAAAATTCTCATGTGTCGAAACACTCAACAGAAATAACTCATTCTTTTTTTCCGAGTAAAAAAACAGGCCGATGCAGATGGAAATGGACTTATAGACTACGAAGAGTTCATCACTGCAACAATGCACTTGAACAGAATGGACCGAGAAGAGCATCTGTACACCGCTTTCCAGTACTTTGATAAAGACAACAGTGGGTATGTATGATAAGACCGCCTCTATATTTCCTTGGCCTAGAGGCGGAATCATATTTTTGTTTTCTTCCAGGTACATCACCATAGAAGAGCTAGAACAAGCTCTACGCGAGTATGGCATGCAGGACGGAAGAGACATCAAGGAAATAGTTTCTGAAGTCGACTCTGACAACGTAAGTAATACATAAAAAGTCAAATACGGACAGTACAGATGTGATGAGATTCGTTTTTATTGTTTCGTTCATTCATAAAACATTTGAATTTACAGGATGGCCGCATCAACTATGACGAATTTGTGGCAATGATGATGAAAGGAAACCCTGAGGCAGGAAACATGAAGAAACGACGTAGTATAAACATATGAAGCATAGCTCTGCATGATGATGCACCAGCAAATTCATGATTATTTGGGTTCTAAATGTACAGTCTACATTTGAGCAGACGAAAAAGGGGTGGTGGTTTACGATTGTGAAGACGGTATTTTCTCTCTGGGGTAATTATATATCAGAAATGTTATTTACTGGGGTGTTTGTAGAAAAAAAAATTGAGGGGTTGTTGCCTTAACCTCTATATTTCTTCATCTTTTAAGGTCTTTTTTTTTTCTTCTGCAAAATGCAACTATTGTATTTATATCAACTGCAACTAATGCTTAAGAAAGGCAGTAAAATTTCCTGGGGAAAGTGTTTATTTGGTTCTCATTGATAAATTGAAAAGAGGCCTACTAATGTTAACTATATGTATATTCCATTTCTGATATATCCCGTTTATCTGTTTACCTTTGTTTTTAGATCGGTTCTATTTTTTCATGCCGATGCAACATCATTGTGTGCCTATGTTACATATGGTACAAGTATACTAGCAAACATTATTTCATCATATAACATTTTCTCATTATCAAATAAATGCTACAATTACGGTATAGGTAACGGCTACATTAGATCTCAAGTACGAATCTCATTTCTTCACTATTAATGCAATCGATACAGTTTTGCAGGGTGGCGATTTGCTCACCGCTGTACATTGCCCTACCTTATAATCATAGTGCTTATACATTCTCCCCATCTTTTATACTCCATTTTTCGGATTTTTCAAGGTTTATCCATATAACTTACAAGCAATAATAATAATAATAATATTAATAATAATAAATAATAATCAACAATAGCAGCTAATAATCAAGGATGGGAAGAGAAGTAGGCAAGCAAGCCCACTAGAGGAGCATTGATGTATGTTGTGGGCTCAGACTCCTGAAAGTAGGGCCTTGAATCTGGAAAGGCATCAGTAACATTCGGCCCACCAACGACTGCTCCAACTAGCCTATTCGGGTTTGGATTTGGGCTCAGATAATAGGTTGTACCCGCTTTGCAACCGATGTGAGCTGGGTGGATCCTGACCGATGGCAGAGAACTTCCCCTGTGATGTATCCTTTGTGGATAGCGTACTCCATATCCCACCATATATGACATCCTTATCGGATTATCCCCTAGTATGTAATTCACCTACACATTGACATACAACACGAGTATTAATAAATCAATATGTTTCGGATTGAAACAACGTTTTAAGTATTCAGTGTCCAATGCAAGTATAACAACAAAAAAAACAACTATCTAGGCCGGGATAAGCTAAGGCCTTAGAAACTATACCTATTTGACACGACAATGGTATAACTTGGTTATCTGATTCACTTTACGAATCAAAATCACATCGAATTCTGGTGTTCAGTTATAATTCTTTCGAATTCTGCTTTATTATAGCAAATCACGAATTTGTATTAGAAATTCGAATCGGGCGTGTTATGAATCTGGTAACTAGGTATAAAGTAAACAAACTTTCCACCTTATATCACAAGTAATTTTACTCTTGAAGTAATATGCAAAGAAACAAAATTTAATGAGAATCCTAAAGGGTGGGAAATGGGAAGTATGTGAAGTCAAAAATATTTAGCCGTTGTCATGTGACAAAGTGAAGTAAAATGTACGAAATTGGGAAGTTATGAAAAAAAAGCTATGAATAGTGAAAGTTCCCTTGACTTTTGAGGACCATAACAACTAGATTTAATGCTCAAGGAATCTAATGCAAATATATTTACAAGTCTCATGTGGGCCTTAACTCCCAACTGCTATATTTCTTGTGGTCAGTTCACGTTTCACCGCAAATTTGTGACTGTTCATGATGATCATAAGTTTGTGTAACATGTGACACTACTTAGTTGTGTATGGGTAACTTTCATGAGTAGCAGTCATTCGATGCAATTCCGATTGCGGTTTTAGTTACCGTTAATATAAGACATCATCAATAAGGGTAAGGTCCTCGCTCGACTCCTTAAGCTTCATGTTGTAACATGAGTAACATGTAAGAAGGTGGAAGAAAGGCGGGAAATGATACCTGGAGTTTAGCAGCGTTTTTGAGGAGGGCAGAGGAGGCGTAGACGCCACCGCCACATGGTACTTGGTGTTTCGAGTGGCTGAGATAGTTAGAGTAAGCTAGTAGTAGGAATGATAGGGATGTCACATGCTGCATGTTGCTACCTCCGGACTTGAATATTAGGCCACCTTCGATATTTTCATGCATGATTCCATTAGTATCAAGTTTCACTACTGTTAGAATCCGGTAGAGTTTCTTAAGTCTATTGGATCGTAACTCGTTTCACCAACACTTTTTATAACTCAAATTTTAGGCCTAGTTTTCATGATGTACACTTAAAATTGTCTACATTATACATTTATACTCTGTCATTAACATGATACAGAGTAGCTTTTAAACTCGATTAGAGTACGAATTTGTCTGCTTAGCTTGTAAATTACCTGGGGAGTATTGAACTTCGGGGTGAGCAACTCCGGGCAACACGGAACATATAAAGCCATCAGCATTTGTTTTGAAGTTCATCAAATCATTGGCTCTTCCCATCAAAACTTCCTGTATCCAAAATAATGTTTAGTTTAAGCAGTACATACAAATCCTCTTGATGTTATATATAAGTATTCATTACTTCATGGGCACTTCATAGAGATACTATGTGCTCGTACTCCGTATTATTTTACGGGTGACCAGCGATGAGTCTAAAGTTAAATAACTTTTCATACATAAGAAACGCAAAAGAATACACCTTATAACTTGTTTGGCAATACGTATAGAGTGTAAACACTATTAACATAAGAAAAGCGACGAGTCCCAATTTCCAAGTGTTGAGACTTGAGAGCGAGCTACTAGGGACGCTTGCCTCGCCAGACAAAAAAAATTTCGAAGCAATCAGTTAGAATTTTCAACCTATTTGCTACTACTAATTTACGTAATAACATTATCACTCGTCCTCTAACATTTCTAACCGAAAATCCTGATTCCGTCACGGTAATAGAGATCATGCATGATTTCATGCTCTCAAGAAATACATCTTGCAGCATGTTTTACTTCAGACGGGACGACTTATCTAAAAGCTTTAGACGGGTCAAGCCCCCTTACAAGAAAGCAAGCGGGGGCTTAACCCATCCGAAATGAGAATTTGCGTACCTCTCGATAATACAACCAATCCGACATATACATTGGTCTGTCAAAAGGCCAACTAATCCTTCTTACACTCTTACAAGATTACACTATACTTCATACTCTAACATCATGTGCAATCATATCCAATACTTATGCACATAGATTCTTCTCCCTTGTCACCTTTGACTAAATAAAAATACTCAATATTTTGGACCCTTTCTATAAGTACGAAGTATATTTATTTAATTAAATTAGATAAGCTGAAATGGGTAACAAATGGGCCACCACCTTTGTAGGGCCCAAGTATTGGAACCCATCCAATAAACAATAAGGTCAGATAAATTGGGTCCCATATAAGTAGTTCCCCAAGGCATAGGACAAGAAGAATAATGTCCCATTGCATTAAGACAACAATTCCTTAAGGTCCAGCTAATGAATTACTTCTATTAGGAAACTAATCATATGGAAACATATTCTATTGAATGTTATAATTATGAATCAAATTCTTAGAATATTATTATTGCTTAGGTTAAATGGTCTACCTTTGTTAATTATTTTCATCCCGAGATTAAGGAGTCAGATGAAGATCGACTCGAAATGAAGTTGACGTTGATATAAGTTTCATTATTCGTAAAGGTAATGTAACTATATATGAGTCGGTAGCAACAATAATATAAATGCAAATCAAAATAGAAAGTGGGAGGTTTTGAAAAATTGTTGAATGAAGTATGAAAATTGAAAATGGACCTTAGAAATGAGGACATTAATTCCGGCGTGCTTGTTATCCCATCCAAATTCATTAATAGTGTCGCCAGCTCTTAATATCACCTCGTTCCTCACTATGTACTCTCTATATTCCCGCCTCCTTGTGGCCTTGTGTAACCATGCCGCTCCCCATAGAAGCTCGTCCTGCCAAACCCAATTTCGACTCATTAGTCACTACTCACTACACCGTACATTGTGAACTCATGACAACTACTGATACAACAATGTCGTGAAGTTGATTATTATCGAGTGACGCTAAAATTTAGTACGACTAAAAGATACAGATACAGAGTATCATTTCTAACCCATAAATTCATAATTAATCTTGTATATATAAATTAAAGGCAAATTCATGACATAAATTGTGTACATCTGATGTACATGTGACAATGTTTACCTAAAACTGGTTACAACCATAAAAAAGTCAGAATTCACCATTCATTTAACATAAGGTAACTTTCCATTTTCCCATAGACTCGTTATGTAGCTCTGCAAAATTCACATGATACACACAGAGGAAATGGGTTGACAGATAAATGTGATGTGCATTAAAAACCAGACAAAATAACGATCAAATATCAAAACATAGTTGACAAATTATAAATAAAAAATCACCTGATAACCGTTAACATCACAGTAAAAAGGACATGCTCCTCTCCTTGTCCTTGGATTATTACTGTATGCTCCTCGATACTTGTCCGCAAACTCGAACACCTAACCGATCAAAAACGTACAGTTATATAGGTTTACAATATGACCAGTCAATGTTGTAATGTCTTTGTGGCTCATTTAATAATAAAAAAAAACAATATGGCTAGCCAATTACGTGAGTATAAGATTATTGTCCGTTGTACGACAACTTTACGATTAAAACACTTAACTAGTGCTAAAGGAACCGATTATAATATGGCGCGTAAATGCTATAATGTATTTGTGGCTCATTTATCAACTAAAAGAAGATGGCACACGCAACTATTATAAGATTATTGTAGGTCCTATGACTATTGTACAACTAAAACCGTTAATTACTCGCTCTATTCAATACCAAACGCATCAATAATACGTAACTTAACATGTACCTTAACGGCGCGACTTAATAAAAGTCGGGAATAAACAGGGTCACGCCTCCTAAACACAATAGAAGCCGCAGCCAATGCAGCGGCCGTCTCACCAGCAACATCCGATCCAGGATTATTCCGATCAATTGCATAGACGGTTCGCAATGTGTCCATATCCTCGGGTCGTTCCCAACAGTTATGGTCCGAGTACGGGTCACCAACTTGAACGTACATTATATCAGGCACTTGAGCCGTAGCCTTTAATAGGAAATCGGTTCCCCAACGCACCGCTTTCAGCGCGTTGGGGAGCTCGCCTCTCATGTTTCTCCCGAAATCAATTACACTCCATGATAAGAGCGTTGTCGTGAATGCCATTGGAAACCCGAATTTTACGTTATCCCCTGCGTCATAATATCCTCCTGTTAAATCCCTCTGCAATAATAATTCGTCAATTTCAGTTAGTTAATACTACTCTGTAACAGAATTTAGTTGTGTAATGTTTACTCAACAGAAATCAGTTACGCTGTTACGGTAATATTTTCCGTTTCAATTATTTGTTTCCCTGTTTTAAAAATAAACAAATAACGTCTTATAATTATTTGTTTACTTTTTTTGTTGTTGCGAGAGGTATTTGAATCAATGGTAAACAAATAATTAAGACGAAAATAAATTAACAGCATTGGTCATATACTAATTTATACTTTCTCCGTCTCGTTTGTTTACCTTTTTCTTTTATTATTTGTAATGGTAAAAAGAAGGTAAACAGGTAATTAAGGCGGAAACGAATTAACAGCATTGGTCAAGTACTCATTTATACTAAATCCGTCTCAATTATTTTTAAATATTTTGTTTTATTATTTGAAACATGTAATTTAATCAATGGTAAACAAGTAATTAAGGCAGAAACAAATTAACAGCATTGGTCATGTACACATTTATATTTTTTCCGTCTCAATTATTTGTTTACCTTTTCTTTTATTATTTGTAACATGTATTTTAATGGATGGTAAACAAATAATCAAGATGAAAACAAATTAACAGCATTGGTCAGTCAAGTAATCATTTATATTTTCTCGGTCTCAATAATTTGTTCACTTTTGATTAAAATATTATTCACAGAGTAACAAAAAGACGATAAGTATTAAGGAGTACAAGAAATATGAAATGAATAGATAAATAAATGATCGGAACAGATTCATAAAGCGGTAAAAAGGCAATGTAGGTAAGTAGGACATACACCAACAGAAGCGCCGTCATGGAGAGCGGAATCGCGGCGCCAACGGAGGCGTTGATCAGCGGGGAGGTGGCCAGAGCGCTGGCCTTCGAAGAAAAGAATGCTTTTACGGAGAGCGTCGTAATAGTTGTGAGCGGTGGCGAAGGAAGCGGCGACGGAGAGGAAGGTGAGTAGCGTGAAGAGGAAGGCAATGTGGGTGGAATTTCCCGCCATTTTTGAAGTGAGGTGAGAGTTGGGAGAGAGTGAAAGAAGGTAAGAAGGTGGAGTGTGAATGTGTGATGAAATGTGGAAGTGGAGGTGGTTATTTGTGTTGTTTATATAGAGTGGGAAATTGCAAGAAAAGTGGAGTAGTAGCATGGATTTTAGAATAAGATTGAGTTTGTGAGACGGTTTTTTTATTGGTTAAACTTTTCGTTATTATTTTGGAATTATTATTTTGTATTATCAGTAAATGTGTAATGGAGCGTTACACAATTTATGATTAATAAGTTTCACTTGTGACCGTATTTTAGAAAGTTCGTTCAAAACTCTTTTCTCGGTGGCCGCTTGTAAGAGGTCTTTTTGAAGTGATGAAAAATGTTTGTTTGCAATTAGAATTTGTGATGTAAAATAGTCAGCCCCTCAGTAATAGACGCACAAATACCGTCTTATATGTAGGTATGTTTCATCCAGTAATTATTGTGTAAGACGGACAGACGGTCTCACACTGTGAAACGACCTCTTTTTATAAAGGAAACTCATTTTTAGTATCAATAAATGAATGTTTTCTTATACAAAAGAACTGTCTCACATATGAGACCGTCTTATTCTAAAATTCGCGATTTGTACAACTTCAAAAAGAGAAATCCTTTAATTAAGGAGAGGAACTATATAATATTTTCACATATTTATTATTTCATAAATAACTTATTTAAAATCCAAATTAGGTAATTGACAAATAATTACAGATAGCTAAAAATTGAACAAATAATTGTGAAAAGGAGTACTATAGTACCACTTTTTTTTATTTCATTTCATGTGTATCATTTTAAATTGATAAATAAAAAATGGGAAGAAGTAAACGGGTGAGAAATATAATAATCCGTCACAAGCTTGTGACGGGTCTATCCGTCAATAGCTTGTGACAGGTCGGATCCCTTTCACAAGTTTGCAAGTGGGAGAATAAGTGATAAATTAATGGTTTTCCACTTGTCCTTCCACTTGCAACTATGCAAGTTTGTAAGAGGTATCCGATCCGTCATAAATTTGTGACCGTCACAAGTTTGTGACCTTCACACATGAACATTTGTGGAAATATAAAGGGAGGTGGAAAATGTGATTTAAGGGAGGTGGGGTTCATTGGATTCTATTAATATAGTAAATAGTGTTATTATATCCATTGATTTGTGGTGTCTGAGAATAGTATGGTATTGGTATGTTTTCTTCAGAGGTAACACGTGGTATAACGTGACTGGATAACACAGTCCCTCGATACTCACATTATTCTTGACCATTTCACTATTTTGCTTTGACTCTTTTTATTGCGTTGTTGGCCGGGCCGGATTGGATCCGGGTCGGGCCCGAGGTGTGTCAAAGGCTTAGTAGATTTGAACCGGGTTAATTTGGGTCGAGTTCGTTATATTCGATTTTGGGGTTGTTTTGAGTATGTTATTTCGGGTTTCATTCCTTTTTTGTTCGATAATTAAGAGATAGTATTATTACTTATACTCTGTATGAATAAAAAATGTGCTTTTGAAACTCACCTTATTTTAGTTTCTAAGTTTAAATTTATATTGGCCTGTTCCTGACATTTTAATTTGCGAAGTGACCTACTTGAAATATTGTACTGCGTAGGTTTAGATAGTTATTACATAGTAAATGAGATGTACACACGTTAATGGATGTTTGATCTTTTGTGTTTAGTTTCGAAAGTACTCATTAAGACAAACTAGTAAATGTATAAGTAACTTCGTATTGCAGAAAGTATCAGATTATAATCATTCCATGGTTCAGAAATAATGATTTTCTCTTAGAGCAAATTAACAATTACAATTTCATTAAGTTAATTGAAACTTGTTTGAAAAAATAAAGTTCTTGTGTATTTGAAAGGTGCATACATCAGAGGCGGGGTCACGAACACTGTTGTGCGCGGATGCGTCTTGGAGTAAATGCAATAAATAAAAGACATAAGATTTATGTGATTTACTATCAATGTGATAGCTACGTCCACAAGGGCGAGGGAAAATATTTCACTATGTCGGGAGAATTACAGATTACAAAAGATGAGCACAAAGTTTTTCTAGATCTGCCTCTTAAAACTCTCAATGTGTTTGTCTCACAATTTTCTCCTTAAAGAATAGCTAGACTAAGGTAGTGTTTATATAGTAAGCTACCTTAACTAAGACTAATCGAATTAGGAAATAAATAATAATAAACAAACTATTCCTAAACTAACTTAGGAAACTAAAACAAAGAATTCAAGTCTTAATCAAACTCCAACATACCGTAAGCGACATACGAGTCACATACTAACAAACACAATTGAAAACCGACTCTCCATAGGAGAAGTAACCCTATTAGATCACTAAAACAAAGATAGATTACCTAAGATTGTAGTGATTGGAAGGCCATTGCATATGACAAATAGTTTAAGAGAGGTGGAACAACTAAGTGGTGTTAGTCTAGTGGTAGCCGGGTTGTGACACCCTCAAATTTGCGGAAAGAAAAAAATATTTTAAATACATAAAAGATACGAATACAATACGAAGGTGTCATTACATAATAACAAGGTTCGTTACAATACGGAATAAAATTCTACAAAAGAAATATACAAGACGGGAGACATATCTCCCGTATAAATACGGAAATAAACTAGTGTATAATAATATACAAACTATGAACCGAATATAGGTCCAAGGTAAAACTTCACTCGCTATCTCGTCCATGTACCCCAAATATGCAACACCACCTGTTCGACCGCATTAAATATAAACACGGAAGCCACATTCAGTGGGGAGTAACTCCGAGTTCTCCCAGCCACGAAATGTCGAGTTTAATGAAACATGAAAAACATAAAAGCAATGTATATAGAAAATACAAAACCTTAACATATATGATATGGTTTTCATGTTATGAAACAGTTCACTAACATATAACCTATCATATGAAAGCTATCATGTGAATCCGATAATAAAATATAACTCGAGGTAGGGAAGCTGGTATGCTGGCTCAGCGGTTACCACGTAACATGGCCCTGATACACTCAAACCCTAATCAACACGTAATCATGTGAATCAGTTAACAATCGGTAATCCAAACTCTATCAATTCTAGCCGGCTTGCATCTCACCTTCTAGAACTCATAGAATCATACAAACATGAAAGACCAATACCTCTACAAACAGGCATAAGTTCTTAGGGCAGTCAATAGAAGACTTCTGTAACTCGAGGCTATACCACCAGGTAGGAAAACATCCTAGTCCTAGACTGATCAGACCTAGCGACAACAGCTATTCCGTTCCCCGTCCCATGACATAACCGTCTATGAGAAACTCTACTAGGCGACCCCCTAAGCAGAGATGGCTAGTACTTAAGCTGACTCCAGTCCCAAAACGTATCAGGCAGCCATGCCCCGACTTGGAGATAAGCCCCCCAGGCCGAGACACAAAAGCTATCAAGCGGCAAACTCCGTATGCTCGTTAAAGATAGTATGTGCCTATCAATGTCATGGTCCAAGATACTCATTTAGAATTAGAATGGTCAAGACGCCATATATCCATAATGCTCTATGGGTACTTAGTCAACACGACACCAACCACATAAACAAACAGTCACGGGAAAACATCCTATCATGTGACTACTTGCATAGAAATCATATTCAAATATCATATCGCCTCATATCTATAGGCTAATTCATTAATTAAATCACAATACTTGAAGACAAATCCCCGCCGAGTCCCGGCGACCGGGTCTCAGTCAAATCGGCGGCTACTAGATCTTAGTTTGACCACCGCCGTTGGAATCAAACCGGCTTAAGCAAGTCTTTATCACATAGACATAAAATCAACTATTCATTACATGTGTTTTATTTTATTACTACTACTACTTTTCTAACATGTGGAATTATCAGATTATAGCCCGCCAACACGCCCCCGCTTGACTTTAAATGATCTCACGTAAACTTATCTCGTATTATAATTTCTAACATGTGAGAAATAATAATTTTATGAAAACCTTTTTAATTAAATATTTTACTTATTAATATTTCCCACTTGCTAAATATTACAAAACACGATAAAAATGACGATAACTCAAAAACCGACACAAGTCCCAAAGTGGGACCCACGGGCTGAGTTGGGCCGGACCCACATGGGCCTGATTTGGGCCCCACGGCCTAAATGGGCTAAAGTGGCTGATTTTTCTAACTTGTACTAAAACCGTTTTCTAATATTCCCCGCATGCTTTAACATAATTAAAACCCGTCAAAACAACAATTAAACAACCAAACATCGACACAACCCAAACCAAAACCCGGACCCACCTTGACCAACCCAGACCGGGTCTGAACCGGCCTGGACCGGTCCGGTTTGGACCCGGTTCTTGCCCCTTTCTCGGTTCCCTCATCAAACACACCAAATCAATTCCAAACTTGTTTTTAATCATCAAACAACCATTTTAACAAACATCCTTACAAAATCATAACTTATTAAAATCATCAAAATTTGTCAAGAACATTAAATTTGTTAAAATTTCCTAAACAACTTAAAATTCATAACTTAGTAAGAATCATTAAAATTCTTCAAGAACTTTAAATCAACATAAAAATTTCCTACAACTTAAAAATCATAACTTAGTAAGAATCATTAAAATTCTTCAAGAACATTAAATCAACATAAAAATTTACTACAACTTAAAAATCATCAAGAACACTAAATCATCATAAAAAAATTCATACAACATAAAATCACCAAAATCATCAAACATCACAAAAATTCCATACAACATAAAAATCATAAAACAACATAATAATTACTACTTAACATATTACTAGCTAAAAATCCATAAATCATAAAAACATGAACCAAAATTAAAGATGAACCAGAATCTAAATAAATAAAACTAAAGGCTATATTACTAGCTAAAATCATAAATACTATAACATGAGCCAAAACTAAAGACTACCAAAAACAAAACTAAGGCTATGTGACATTAATTCGTCGAGTAAATCGGAAATGTTACCTTAGCTAGCAAAATCCACTTAGCACAAAATATAAGAAAATATAAATAAGAAAACCCTTCTACTAGTCTTCACCCAAAATATAAGAGTCCCCAAATTCGTCTTCAAACTCTTCCCCTATAAGAAATAACAAGAAAACAATTATTAGAACTTAAACTTAATTTTCCATAATTAAATGTTGAAAACGATCTTGACGGAATTGAAAATAAACCGTACTAGAAGATGGAGAGCGAAGAGGAGATCCTAGAAATCTAAATTAGGAAGGATTTAATTAAGAAATGAAGGATTTATGGAGGTTTTGCTCAAGAACGATGAAGAACTAAAGATGAACGATGAAGAACGCGAAGAACGATTAAATAAAGTGAGGTTTTGATCTTATTTTGATTTGTTGTAAAATGAAAAGTTGTTTGTGAGTCATATGGGGTGGGTGTGTGCCGTGGGTTTATAGACACATAAAGGTGTCGAGTTTTGAAATTGTTGTTCCGTAATTGATTCGCGTTTAATAATTGTTTTACGGTAAACGATTAAATATTATTTACGATAAAGTTAATATCAAGATATTATGATATTAAAATGAAAAATAATGAAAATATCAAGGCTTAAGAGTGGGTAAGTGTGCCGTGTGGAATTGTGATTGTCGGGTCTGATTTCGAGCGTTTTGCGTAATTTTCGTTAATTGATCGATAAAGCGAATAGTGATCTAGATATTATGATATTGTAATCAAAAGTAATCAAAATATCAAGGCTATTAGAGGACTTTAAGGAGCCGTGTGGTTTGAGGTGATTGGGTCTGTTTTTGCTCGATTTGCGTAATCTCCGTTGACGGATCGATAAAGTAACAAATATCTAAGATATTTGTATTATTTTAATCGAATCAATTAAAATATCCAATCGTGAGTGGAAAATGATGACATGGCCGCGTGACTCATGCCAAAGTCGAGTTTCGATTTTGTTGCGCGCTTTACGATGCGTCGGGAATAGTTAAATGACGATTGGTTAAAAACCGTAAAAGTTATTCTTTAAATTCCAAATAAATTCTAAATAATTTTATTAAATTATTACAAATCTTAATAAATCGAAATAAAAATAAATCAAAAATATTATTTTTTTAAATAAAATTTCGGTCTTCAAAATCGCAAGCCGAGTCGGGAAAAGTCAACGGAAGTCAAAATCGACTAAAAAGTCGGGAAAAGTCAAAAATGACTTAAAAGTTCAGAAAAGTTTAAGACGACTTTAAAAGCCAAGAAAAGTAAATGACAGCTTTAAAAAGTCAAGAAAAAGTCAAAGACGATTTAAAAGTCAAGAAAAGTCAAAGACGACCAAAAACGGTCTTTTCATGAAATCTCTCAAAAATTCCAAATACGAACGCGGAATTTCAAAATACGACTCGGAACAAAAATTCCTATATTAAAAACTTAAGTTCTACTGAAAAGTATCCATAAGCCATTGCTTAAGCAAATTGGGTACTTTTCGGGTTGTTACAGAGGCACAGCACTCTATGCGTATGTTCTAGAGGTGGGTTCTGGCTGTGAAGCCAGAATCGCGATCAGTTAGTATTCGTTTGTGTATTTACGGTTTATTAGTGATCAATGACTCGAGTGAAAGTGATTTAATAGATTAAATTACAAGACTAAAACCCACTAATATTGGCTATTAGGGATCTAAGTCAAGGATTAACATCTAAATATGAAAAACTATGATAAAAGACGACCTATTATACAAAGAAAAGACTAATTAAGGAAAGTTTTGAAAAGGTTTTAACATACTTCCGACATGAATCTTACATAATGGAATAAATAAAATAAACAATACAATAAAAAAGACGGAAATTACACCCTCAGACTTACACGTTGACGAAACGAGATATGAACTAAAGTTACGTTTTAGCAACAACTCGATTCGAATGTAAATTAAGGTGTAGTGGTCAAATTGGTCGGTCAAATGCAAACGTGACGGGAACCCAGAAGGATCTGAGCTTACGTGGTCGATTGATCAAGCACGTAGATGTCGATAGCTTAGAGCAAGGTCTAGAATGCAAAGATAGAAAAGAAGGGGCGAAACACTCGCGTGCTTTGAAAGTGAGCATGGACCTTTCCTTTTATAGGAAGAAATCCGAAACGTTTTGGAATAACTCGAACTAGGAAAGAAATCTAGAAAATATTCCAGAAATAGGAAAATCGAACTAGGGAAGAGGCGCAACAGGAACTGCGACTCTTGGAAGAGGCGCAGCAGACACTGCGTCATTTCCCAAGCAATTTCCTACTTTGAAAGAAAGATTCCCGCGTTTCTTTTATGAAATTGCGGTAGATTTCGAATTCTTTCTAAATAAAATACGGATATATTTTACCAAGAAATATAAGTTTTGAAATATTAAAATATCCGGAATATTCTCGAGCGTTCAGACTCGGTTTTAAAAGACGGTTTATAGAAAATGAAGCGTTTGTTTTTACCCGGACTCCAAATAAACTCTAATAACTGTCAAAACGACCTTATCAGCGTGTAGATGATGACCAAGGGCTAGACACAAGTATTTGAGCTATCACTTGACGATAAACCTATGAACTGTCGTAAATTATTTCGCATACAAAAAATGCGGCCCAATCATTATTGGGTGGTTGGCGGAAGGTGTAGAACTGAGGTATCTAAAGAGCCCCCACTTTGACTGAGGCTTGGACAAGGAAAAAGTCAAAGTATAGCCACCAGGTCAATCGAAGATTACAACCTGATGACTATGGCGACGCGAGGCGGTTCAAGGGGTCTGAACCAAGGACATGTCGCCGGGAACATTTTAAGGTATGCCGACCATGGAGGGGGTCGTTTAAAGTCCATTAGATTACGTACGAAAGCTCGCCAGCCATAAGAAGGAGTAATACCTGAGGTATCTTCTTATTTGGACTAAGGTGCGATGTGAGGCTCGCCAGCCGTCTGAGGATAGGATGCGTAATGAGGCTCGCTAGCCGCTGAGGATAAGTTCACATGCGAGAATCGGCATGTCCGTGTCTTCAAGCGAACTCTCGTTTGGGGAAACATATGTTGAAATTTGATATATGGAAGATTCGGTCAGGATCGAATCATTCCGAGAATCTGCTCGGTTGTGGCGAGCAAATACTTGATGATAAAATATGGTCCCAAGGATTGTATATCCGGAAAAAGTGGGTCCCTCCTGAGATGATGTGATGGTTTTAAAGCCTGTCGAGGCACAGGTCTTGAAAAAGAACCAAATTATGAAAAATAGAAGTCGAAAAAGAGGCGTATAAGACTTGGGCGCACAAGTAACGAACTTGTAACCAACTTTAAAATTTAGGCAAAGCACTGCTGGGGAAAGGGCGCAGCAAAAGCTGCGACCTTTGGAAGAGGCGCAGCTATTGCTGCGTTCCTTCCCGAGCTTCTCCTTGTCTGATAAAGAGGCGATCAGACGAAGGTTTCATTATTCATTCGAAATCATAAAAACACAAATATCCTCTCAAAACTCAACCAAACTTGCAGAAATCTTGATCAAATTACTCCATAAGCCATGACAAACCGAGGTATGCATTCCAAGCTCGAAAATTGGGGATTCTTGCTCCATTTGATTTGTATGATGGAGATTGACACTAGGAATGAACAATTGGCCTTGTTAGGAACATAGCCATGTACTTGTTTTTCGTTTTCATCGAATTTTGAACAAATGAGACGAATACTCACTAACTTGAAAATCGCTTCGAAACCCCCTTACTGTAGCTCATTTTTGGATAAAACTTGGTGTTCTGGAACCCTTGTGTAATGGGTAAACTTGTTGTAGAATTATATTTTCAGTTTGCGACGGTTTTTGCAGGACGCTTTTCTAGGGCATAACCGCTATTATAGCGAAATGTTGTCGAATTTTCGACTCAAACCTATAATTAGGTTTTGAATTTAGACTTGAGTTGACCCCTACCCTACATGTGTAGTCGGGTTTTCGAAAGAATGGTCAAAGATGACCAGAAAACTTCTTGAAAATGACTTGAAACTTCTTAAAATGTGCTTGACATTGTTTGAAACCGCTGAGGATTTTCTTGAAATGTTTGACACGTTTGAAATGTTGACATGTTGAAACCGGTGAGGATTGTGTAGATGACAACATTCCTTCTACGTCAGGGAGAGATCATATGGACATAGACCCTGAGCCTTCTTCTTCCCGTGCGAGAGAATATATACCAGCCGAGGTGGTGCAGGAGACTGGGGCGGTCGAGGATGAGGTTCTAAGGAGGAATACTACAGGACGAGGTGGACACCATTTGGCAGGCGCACCTGAGTGGGCTGAGAAATGCGATGGTAAACATCTCATTTGGGCAGCAGAGAGCCACCTGTCTTACAGGACGACACAGATCATGGTAAGCCTTTGTGTTGATTTGTCATCTTCCATATCCGATTGCCACTTCTTTTGAAATATAAAATGCTAAATGACTTTCTTGATTCAAACTGCAGGAAGCCGGGAACATGAGGTCCTTTTCCGGCTACACGACCATGATGGAGGCGTATGTGAAGTTGACCGAGGAAGAGAAGGCCCTCATTGGGGGAGGAGCCTTCGAAGAGTTGGTCCGAGCTTGGAGGTCAATCAGGGCGGTGAAGATTCGGGCTAACCTTTTCCTAATTCGGGTCTTCTTGGATTGTTACTGGGATACTATTGGAGCCAGTGTCCTCCAAAGTTAGTGCAATAACATAAATAAATCTCTGTAGGTTCACAGGGTATACTTTGTATAATAATCAGTTGATTAACGTTTATCAATAACGGTTGGCTTGCTAGATAAGTTTGACGTGATTGTCATACAGATGGCGGTGATCAACTGGTCCCTAAAAGTCACACCTATAGGATGTGTTTGAGAGATGTGATTATTTGAGAAAATAATCATATTGATGCCTTATTAAATGACTAAAAGGTTAGTCGATGTTTTTGACTAAAAGGTTAGTCAATGTGATGATGACAGATTATTTAATAACGATTAAATAAAGTTAGCTGAGGCGAATTAACTGTAATTCGTAAATTGAATATAAAATGTTATATTTAATTGTTGTATATAATGTAAGTTAATTAAACATAAACCGTTATAATTAATTGGCAAATTATAAATATACGGATATTTATAACTAATGATGTATTATAGTGATGTCGGTCCATGACAAATGACGATTATAATATATCACATTATATTGGAAGCTAAGATAACCGAAACAAAGGTGTCCAGATACACTCTGTTTTTCGGTCAATAGGTAGTTTATTTTTAGGAGAAAAAAACTCCCCATATACCTAATGTGTGCCGTGAGAAAGGGATAAGAAGAGAAAAATTCAGATTTTTCATCTAACCCTAATTCATTCTCTCTTTGGCCTCCATCATTCACATCTCACAAAAAGAAAAGAAACAGTATTCTTTTCTCTCTTTTTCTAGCAAAACCTAAGGCATATCTTGATCAATCTTGGGTGCAACGATTAGGAGATATCAAATTTTTGATATTGTTCTTAGGCCATTAAAGCAAGGACTAAAGGTTATTTCTAATCTATCGTTTATTATGCATTTTTGTTTATGACCATTAATCATATAATCATAATTTCATTATAATCCTGAATGATTTAAAGGGAAGTATACGGATATTTTCCCACAAGTGGTATCAGAGCCAAAGGGCTATGAAATTATTTATATGATTTTCGTAAAAAATTGAATTTGTATAATTCGGCCAAATATTGATTTTCGTACATATTGAAGTTTTTTTTTAAAATTTCAATTCGGCAAAAAAATTTTTTTTGGCGTGTGTTTTTTTTTAGGGTTCCATTTTGATTCAAATAAATTTATTTTAAAAGGTTGAGATAATAATATATGAATTTGTAGATGTTTTGATTTAATAATGATTGAATTAAAACGTAAATGGAATTTGATATGAATGTTAATGAACATCATTTTTGCTTTATATTTTTGGTATAAAATGATCTAGATATTCATTTTAAAAGGTTAATTTGAATCATCTAGTTTGTATCAATGTTTAATATCGATTAGATATTGTTTGTTTGTACCGATCTAGTTAATATAAGCATGATCGAATTAAAACGGTTTAATTTGATTAATTTTTTTTTTGCTGCCTGTGTACTGTTCACAGTTAAAAAAAAAAAAGAATTTTTCTGTTTTTTTAAAAGTGACAGCAGCAGCGGTTATTGTAAAGAAAAAAAAAGGGATTTCGTTTTTTTTGTTTAACCGTGTAAATAAAAAAAAAAAAAAATTGGTACCTGCTACTGTTCATAAGTGAACAGTAATAATTTTTAAAAAAAAAAAAATTCGTTTTTTTTATTGATTAAACCAATTTTTGTTTTGTACATTATAAAGATAATGAATGCTTGTTTTTGTGAAAAAGTTCACAAAAATTTTTGGATACCATGTTATTTTAAAAAGGTTTAAAATAATGTTGTTGTAATTCATATTAATTATGAATTTCATTGGATTTTGATTAAAATCTCGTGATGAATTACGGAATTGTCACATGATTTAATGGTGGTTTGGATAATTAATCAACATAATTTTTGCATTATGTTTTGTATGATTAATTTTTAGTTGATGCTTTTATTATGTTGAATGTTGTTTGAATGGTTTAATTTTACGCATTTTTTGTACAATCAGTTGTAATTTACTAGTGTGGCCTTAGTAGATTATGTTTTCGTAATGATGGAAACATAGTCTTGGTTGTATTTTGAGATCTCGTATCTCCCCTTTGTAATTTTAATTTTTGGAATCATTTTGAATTAAAATGTAAATAGGTTTACATTTGTAATTTTTAAAATGTATTTTGAGAAGATTCAAGATGAAGATCGGATGGCTCACTCCCGCTATATGGACCAAGATGGAACATCAAGACAAGTTTCTCGGGTCCAAAGGTGGATTCCAACTTGTATTTTGTTCATTTTGGTAGTTAGGCCACACTAGGTGTTTTATTTTGCGTTTTATTTTTCCATTCTCGTTGCTTTATTCACATGATAGATAATTGCATCATATTCCGCCTAAACCAAACCACCTAAAATGCATGAAAAATGATTCATATAGTTTGAATATTTAATCATGGACATACAGATGTCACTCACTTTTAGGGCCATCACCTTAGTTTAAATCATTCTCGAGTTGCTAGACATTCGTTCACTTAAAATGAATTAAAGTTAAGATGATGGGACCTTCCCCTATAAACTAAAATTGAGACTAGTCTTTATAGGGAAAACTACTATGAACCCCTTCTTCGTCGGAAGTCATAATATGACCCCTTCTACGTTGGGTAAGCAGTGAGTGTTGACCTGTTTTTATCTCAACATTATAGTACGAGTAATATCTCGTGATTATGATGGACTAAAGATAGAACTTACAGAAATTTATCGACCAGGAATTCTAAAAGTAGAATTAGCCAAGAGGTTGGCTTATCAATTTACAGAAATTGAGTCTTGGGATCATTTATATAATTCTTGAGGGAGGTCAATTGTATAAATGCACGAGTCATCGCATTAAACATTTTTTTCATTAGACTCAAAATTTATAACGATGAATACTTATCATATTTATTTTCTTTTTCACAGTTTTTGAATTCGTTATATACAGATATAACTGCTAATAACAAATGGCTGGCCATACTGATGACCCAATGCCAAGTGTCACGCTCGGACGTGAGTCCTGGCTTAAGATTTTCATGGACAGTATGAATCAGTCAACGCGACTGAAGAATAACGGGTCCAACTTTGCGGACTGGGAGGCGGCATTACGGAATGCTGCCATTGCTGACGGTAAGCTCAAGTACTTGACTGAGCCAATACCGCCCAACCCAGGCCCCAATGCAGGAGCCAATGAATCACTTGCTTATAGTGATTTCATGATGGAGGCGGGTGCGATAAAGAACGTACTCATCTTTTCAATGGAATCCAATTTGCAAAGACGATTCATTGCCCAAGGTGCAAACAAGATTTTCACCACGCTCTCTAACGAGTTCTCGAAAGCTCCGAGGAGCGTTAGCTATGAGCATACCTGTCGCTTCTTTGAAGCGAAACTCCAGAGGGGCCAAGCAGTTAGCCCACACATTCTTGACATGATTGAGAATGTCGAGAAACTGGAGGCACTTGGTTGCAAAATCGATGAGAATATCGTCATAGACCGCGTTCTTCATTCACTTCATGATGGTTTTGCCCTTTTCAAGGCAAATTACTATATGAATGATATGAAGAAGAGTCTTCATCAGCTCCACTCACTTCTCGTACAGACCGAGAGTGATCTGAAATTGAGTGGGAGTCTGAAACAGGACGTTCTCATGATTGCAAACAAGGGCAAAGGTAAGGGCAAGGCTCAGGCCAACTTAGCTGTAGGGAAGCCGAAATTCAAAAGGCCAGGGCAAGGCAAGAGTGGGCCTGGTGAGACTAGCGGTAGCTCAAAAGGCAAGACAAAGAGCGATGAAGGTAACGTGGAGTGCCACCATTGCCACAAGCTTGGGCATTGGAGGAGGAATTGCCCCGTGTACCGTGAGGACATAAAAGCAGGCCACGTCTCTCCTGTTGGTATGTCTTCTTCTTTTATTCATATGATTGAGATTAACCATGCTAGTTTCGGAACTTGGGTATTGGATACTGGTTGCGGTTCTAATCTGTGTAATCATTTGCAGGGCCTTAGAAACATCACAACTCTCGCAAGGGGTGATGTGGACCTGCGAGTGGGGAATGGAGCAAGAGTAGCTGCCGTTTCAGTGGGAACATATGTAATCTAACTCCCGAGTGGATTTGAGTTATTTCTGAATAACTGTTACTATGTACCCAGTTTATCTAAAAACATTATTTCTGTTTCCGTACTTGATAAGGACGGATTTTCGTTTGTAATAAAGGATAATAGCTGTATTTTCTCTTTAAACGAAATGATTTATGGTAAAGCAGTTTCCATGAATGGATTTAATGTTTTAGATCAACCACAGATATAATGCATGTGAGTAGTAAGAAAGCAAAGGTTGGTGACAAAGATCAAACCTATTTATGGCATTGCCGTATGGGACACATAAATGAAAAACGCGTGAAGAAGCTCATTGACAATGGGACTATCTCCCCATTTGACTATGAATCTTTTGGCACGTGTGAATCATGTCTCATAGGCAAAATGACTCGAATTTCCTTCAAAGGTGTTGGAATGCGCGCTGCTGACCTATTAGGACTCATACATACTGATGTGTGTGGACCTATGTCAATCAACGCTAGAGATGGCTATAGATATTTTATCACTTTCACGGACGATTTGAGTAGATATGGTTATGTCTACTTAATGAAGCATAAAAGTGAGTCCTTTGACAAGTTCATGGAATTCCAGAATAAGGTTGAAAACCAACTGAATAGAAAGATTAAAGCACTACGTTTAGATCGTGGTGGCGAATATCTTTCGAATGAGTTTGATCAACACCTTAAAGACTGTGGTATTGTACTACAGTTAACTCCACCTGGAACACCACAATTGAATGGTGTGTCCGAACGGAGAAATCGAACATTACTTGATATGGTTCGATCCATGATGAGTCACACGGTTGTACCTGACTCATTGTGGGGTTATGCTCTTTTGTCAGCTGCTTTAATACTTAACCGAAGTCCGTCTAAAGCTGTAGACAAGACTCCATATGAATTATGGAAGGGAACGGTCCCTAACTTGTCCTTTATTCGGGTTTGGGGCTGCGAGGCTTATGTCAAGTGGAGACCTGACGATAAGCTCGGCCCACGATCGGTCAAGACATACTTTTTTGGTTATCCAAAAGGGATGTTTGGTCATTACTTTTACTCGCCTACCGAACATCGAGTTTTTGTTGCGGCTAGTGCGACGTTCTTAGAGAAAGAATTTCTCGAGAATAGGACAAGTAATGGAACCTTCGATCTGTCGGAGATTCCAGAACCAACAACCGAGCAACCAATGGAGGAAACTGTTCCTTCATCATCGGCTGCGGTCAATATTCCTTTGGAACCTAGGAGGTCGGGTAGACACACCATTCCTCTAGACAGATATATTGGTATGGTCGAGGAGAATGGGAGAGATGACGTTTTACTCCTAGAGAGTAACGAACCCGCTACCTATAAAGGTGCCATGACCTGTTCCGACTCTAAGCTATGGCTTGAAGCCATGCAATCCGAGATGGGCTCTATGTATGAGAATGACGTATGGGATCTGGTTGACTTACCTGATAAGGTTCGGCCTCTTCAGTGCAAATGGCTTTACAAAATAAAGCATTCTGTAGAAGGACAACCAGATACCTACACGGCACGACTAGTGGCAAAGGGTTTCACTAAAGTGCAAGGATTGCACTATGATGAAATTTTTGCACCCGTAGTCATGCTGTGTTTCATTCGGATAATCTTAGCGATTGCCGCTTTTCATGACTATGAAATTTGGCAGATGGACGTGAAAACCGCCTTCTTAAACGGTTATTTGGAGGAGGAGTTGTACATTGTACAACCCGAAGGTTTCATTGACCATAAAAATCCTAAGAAAGTGTGCAAGCTTAAGCGTTCCATTTATGGACTTAAGCAAGCTTCTCGGAGTTGGAATCATCGTTTCGACCAGGTGATAAAAGAGAATGGATTTACTCGATTGGTCGAGGAACCATGCTTATATATCAAGTCGAGTGGGAGCAAGATTGTCTTCCTAATATTGTACGTTGATGACATACTCTTGATTCGGAATGACATACCTCTCTTAACTTCGGTAAAAGTTTGGTTAAAGAACCATTTTCAGATGAAAGATCTGGGTGAAGCACAAAGAATTTTTGGGATCCGTATCTACAGAGATAGATCACGATGGATGTTATCCCTCAGTCAGGAGTCTTATATAGATAAGATTCTTGAGAGGTTCAGCATGACCAACTCCAAGAAGGGGAACCTTCCAATGGTCTCTGGGATGCATTTGAGTAAAGCTCAGGCACCAACAGAAATGAGAAGAGTCGAGCGCATGAGTCGGCTTCCATTATGCATCAGCTATAGGATCGATCATGTATGCCATGGACAGCACACGTCCAGACGTGGCATATGCATTGAGTATGACGAGTCGTTACCAAAGGCAATCCAGGTGAAAACACACTGGTTTAGATGTTACGAATATCCTAAGTACTACGGAGGAGGGACTAAGGATGGGTATTGACTATGTAGGTCAATGAGCTATGCGCAACGGTTACGCAGATGCTAAGCTTCCAACGGATCGAGTGATCGAAATATGCAGTCTGGGATTCGGGTTTACTCTTAATGGTGCTGCGGTCAGCTGGAAAAGCTCCAAACAAAGTGTTATAGCAGATTCTACGACTGAGTCCGAGTACTATGCTGCTTCAGAGGCTGCGAAGGAAGCTATATGGATGCGTCAATTCTTACAGGGACTAACTGTAGTTCCTAGTTCGGATGACCCGATCACCATCTATTGTGATACTAGTGGTGCCATCTTCCAGGCTAAGGAGCCTAAGTCCAGCAACAAGTCTAGGCATGTACAACGGAAGGCTCACATGATCCGAGATTACGTGGAGCAAAGGGAGATAGTGATAGACAAGATTGCTACGGATGATAACGTTGCAGATCATCTCACTAAACCGTTAAGATATGATAAGCATGAAGGGCACGTTATTTCCATGGGAATTAAGCGTGTTCCTGAGTTGTATTAGTTGTTTTGTATGGATTAGACACCTGTATCTTTTTCATAAAACTATTAATAAAATCATCGTTATGTTTTATATTTTGTTTTTTATGTGGGTTGTACAGACAACATTGAACACCACAAAGTGAACTGAATTACATTATATTTTGTTTTGGGTCCGTAATTGCCTACATGAGCTGATAACTCTGGCAATTATTTTGTGACGTCGATTGATGGTGGGTTCAACGAGCCATAAGTCAAACTGTTGACTGATCGATCACAGATGCGGGTTATATTGATACTGCGCAGGACATTTTCGTGACGACGTTATGGAGTCCTAAAGGTTTCAGAAACATTAAGTGTCAGGGTGTGGATTAGGAATCCATAGTGTTCTAAGCGATTCTTTTGACTATCGACTGTCTCTTGGATAAAGGCAGTAGTTTTAGTTAAGTTTTTGGGGGACTTTGGTTCTTCTCATGGGCGACCGTACAGCGACGGCTAAGTAGATTTTCACTGGGTCATTTCATACTCGCTTGATCTGCAAGATTCCGAGTTAAAGAAAATAGCCAACCTTTATAAGGATATTGATATTTTCAGGCCACTCGAGGAGCTGTAACTGAAAGGAATGGCCATGCTCGAATGAAGATTCGTTTATCAGTTAAGTTACTCTCTAGTCGGGGAAACCACTCTTGATACTGATCACTTGTAAACTACGACCTTTGTGAATATGGACTTTGCAAATTGGTTTACATTGAGTGGGAGAAATTTATAATGGATATGAGAATCGGTTATCGCACATACACTTGTACGGACAAGTGGGAGATTGTTGGAGCCAGTGTCCTCCACAATTAGTGCAATAACATAAATAAATCTCTATAGGTTCACAGGGTATACTTTGTATTGTAATCAGTTGATTAACGTTTATCGATAACGGTTGGCTTGCTAGATAAGTTTGACGTTATCGTCATACAGATGGCGGTGATCAACTGGTCCCTAAAAGTCACACCTAAAGGATGTGATTGAGAGATGTGATTATTTGAGAAAATGATCATATTGATGCCTTATTAAATGACTAAAAGGTTAGTCGGTGTTTTTGACTAAAAGGTTAGTCAATGTGATGATGATATAATTATTTAATAATGATTAAATAAATTTAGCTGAGACGAATTAACTGTAATTCGTAAATTGAATATAAAATGTTATATTTAATTGTTGTATATAATGTAAGCTAATTAAACATAAACCGTTATAATTAATTGGCAAATTATAAATATACGGATATTTATAATTAATGTTGTATTATAATGTCGGTCCTTGACAAATGACTATTATTATATATTGCATTATATTGGAAGCTAAAATGACCGAAACAAAGTGTCCAGATACACTCGTTTTTTCCGGTCAATGGGTAGTTATTTGAGGAGACTAAATCTCCTCATATAAGACCTAGGAGTGCCGTGAGAGAGGTAGAGAAGCAAGGAGAAAAATTCTAACCTAATTTCTACACTCACTTGTGCCTCCATCACACAAAACACAAAAACCTAAAGTTAACAGTAACTTTGAATTATCTTTCTAGCAAAGGAGAAGGGCATTTCTCGATCAATCTTGGGTGAGACGATTAGGAGGATATCTACTTTGATATCTGTTCTTGGGCCGAATTTTGCTAGGACCAAAGGTTAAATTCGCTTTCTTTATATTTTATATCGTCTTCATATTAATGACTCGCAATTCATATTCTATAATTTTGTTATAATCCTAAATTTTAAGGGGATGGCCCATGGAGGATTTGCATAGACATTAGAGCCATCAAAAATATCACAGTCAAGTATAGGTTCCATATACCTAGATTGGATGACATGCTGGATGAACCGAGTGGTTCCAGAATCTTCTCAAAGATAGAACCTCAGACAAGGCTATCATCAAGTAAGGATCAAGGAGGGTGATGAGTGGAATATTGCCTTCAAAACAAAGCATGGGCTCGATGAATGGCTTGTTATGCCATTTGGATTATCAAATGCACCTAGTACTTTTATGAGATTGATGACAGAAGTACTAAGGCCATGCTTAGTCAAGTTTGTGGTTGTTTATTTTGATGACATATGCATTTACAGAAAAAATCAGGAGGATCACTTGAGGCACTTGGAATCAGTTTCTGAAATTCCGAGAGAATCCAAATTGTTTGGGTAACTGGAGAAATGTAGATCCATGACAGAAGCGGTTAAGTTCTTCGGGTATGTGATATCAGGAAGAAGGATCTATGTGGATCAAGACAAGGTTGTTGTTCTTCAGTCTTGGCATGTCCCTAAGAAAATGACAGAAGTTAGAGGTTTTCATGGCCTAACTTCACCCTTGTCAGAGCTCTTGTGCATTGGAGCCATTATCTGAAGCCTAAGACCTTTGTATTGGATTCAGATCATGAGACCTTGAAGTATATAAAGGGCCAACACAAGCTGAACCACATGCATGCCAAGTGGGTTGAATTTGTTCAATCGTTTACATTTTCAAGCAAATACATAGAAGGCAAGCAGAACATTGTTGCACACGCCTTATCCAAGAGGTATATATTGCCGTCAACCATGGAGCAAAAGGTCCAGGGTTTGAATTCATGAAGGAGCTTTACAAAGATGATCCTGACTTCTATGAAGACTGGTTAGCTCAAGGTGAAGGAACAAGGGTACATGATTCACCCTACAATTTGCAGAGAGGATTCTTGTTCAAGGGGAAAAAGCTATGTGTTCTAAGAGGGTCTTACTGGAACCTAATAATCAAGGAGGTACATGCCAGTGGCTTGGGAGGTCATTTTGGTGTCCAGAATGTTGGAGTAAGTGTCCTCAACAATAGTGCGATCACATAATTAAATCTCAATAATAAGAATACAAAGGGATGATGAATATTATAGTCAAGTGGTCAACATAAATCGGTAACGATTGGCTCAATTGAGTTTGACGTTACTGTCGTATGACGGTGGTGATCAGTTGATCTCTTGAGGTCACACCTAAAGGACAATCCCCAAATCATGTACATTAATTAATTGTATAGCGATACAGCTTAATTAATCACTTAATTTGAACAAGTTTAAAGTGAGAATTATATCTTATTGTAAGGTGATTAAATAAGATTCATTTTGGTAATTTAATTGTAATAGTACTAAGAATGCATTATGTTTATGAAACATTTGAGATAAGTGAAATTGGTCGATTATAATTACAAACTGTTGTAGATTATATTAACCAAATATGATATGAGCCATTTTATTTACATGTAATTATAAAATGTGACTTAAAATGTTAAGTCTAATTATTTGTTATGAAATTGCATTTAAATTGGTTAAAATGCACTTTTATAAGCAAAATTACATGTTACATGTCACATGTCACATATGTGACAAATGACAAAATGCAAAAATAAAATGGACACCCATTTTAATGGGTGCACCGGTTTTTTGGGTAATTAGGGTAGGTTTTGTGCATTATTTATTGTTCTAATCAAGATTAAAACAACATCATTGCATACCTAATCCTATAGCTAGTCTACCTTCTTGTAAAGACAAAAAGGAAAAGCAAACCCTTCCCCATAAGCATCAGTGGCTAGTCTACCTTCTTGTAAAGACAAAAAGGACTTGTTCCTCTTATTTTTTATACACAATCTCATAAATGCAAAAGATGCTTATCTCTCATAAAAAGAAATTCTCACACTAATAAAACTTAAGAAGTTTTATTATAAACTTGAGTTCTAATTATCACATAATATTACTAGTGTAGTAATAAGAGTTATTGGATATATTATTAAGGGATACTACAATATATACTAGTTTAGTATTTTGTAGTGTAAAGGGGTTTGTGTGACAACCCTCGCGAATGCGGAAATAAAACATACAAGCATGTGATTTAATTAGCGGAAATACGGTATTTTAAAAACCTTTATACATGCAAGATAGAAAATACGAGGAGTGTCAAACATTACAAACCAAATAAAAATACCACAAGAGACGTAGTCTCTCAAAGTGTTAACAAAAGAAAAAGTTATTAGCATCTAGCTAAAGAACGTCTAGAGGTGTTTCATCCAGGGACAACGCCCGCTAGCTCACACCCGAACCCAAAATACCAAGCAAAAAGCCATCCAATCAAGCAACCTGTTCATCCATGAAAAACATGAACGCCACAGTCAGTGGGAAGTAACTCCGAGTTCTCCCAGCCATATCACATTAAACGTACATAAAAGGAAATACAAAAGTAGAAGCATGCATATATAGATATACATGTGAAATACGATAAGGATAGATAGACAATTCAATATATAATGATAAGAGCATAAGAAATACAAATCCGAATCCATCATGTTATACAAAGACTCGGGGAAGACACTCTTAGGCAACCGAATACGCTAACTAGGGCTTACATCTCACCGTTAGCGGTATAAGTTTGATAAGATTGAGACTCGACAACCAAACCATGCCAAGTCATTCAATGATCAATCATATAATCATTCATGTAATCATCCATCCAAACACAACAACACAATGACGACATCTCTCACGGTAAATGAAACGCACTAGCACCGTGTACATGGCAAGTATGATTAAAAGGAATCCACGGGATAAGACATTTCCCTGAACGCATACACGATGATACATTTCGTATATGTAGACTAATTTCCTCCCGGTATGACGACGATAATAATGAAAGTCCATAGACCTTAATTAGACTCCTCTAATTATTTACTAAATTACTTTTTAATTTAGTTTATAATGATCTATTTAACAAATATGCAAATATAAAGACATTTATATAAAGGAAGAAATTTCCTCACATTGGTATGGAAAATATAAGGGCACAACAAGAACTCCTTCTTGTTGTTCTTGAGCTAATAATATGGATGATACAAATAATCCCCAAAATAGAAGATCTCCTCTAAGTTGCACCAAGATTAATCCAAATAATCTACACTTATTATTAACTAGATAATAAGATAGATATTATTCTACTAATATTATGACTATATTACTACACTAGTAATACTTAGTAAATATTAGTATTGGAGAGTTTATAGTGAGAAGAAGAGTTTTAGAGAGAAGTATGACAATTGCACAAAATGAAGTAAGTATAAAATGAACACAAGTGCCCATTTTAAAGGCCATTTGGCCGGATGTCATAGTCCAATTATGGACTATTATTTTGCTCAATTTGGTCACATGCATTAGAGTGGAGTGTTGTAGAAAGGATGATGATTTTATTCAACTTGTTATGTCACCTTCAAAAAGGTAACTAAGGAGTGTAAACATGAACAAAAATCATCACCCTTGTAACTAGTTCAAAACCGGCCCTCTTGGCCTAGTTAGGTCCATTTTGATTTTTGATATTTGTCTCACAAATACTTATTGATCATATGGTTAATTATCTTGTATAATTAAGTGTTAATTTGATCATATAACAATTATATGACTGAATTAAATAAATAATATGTACTTAACATTTTAAGTAATATTTTACCATTATATCAATATATAATGGGTTCCACAATGCTTAGTTAATTTATTTTACAACTCCTTGTAAATATAATTAACTAATTACCTCTATCTCAAAACCTCAACTAATTTAGTAATTTAACGATTAATGACTAAGTTAAATCTTATTTAATCGTATTAAAATAAGATATAAATTTATTAGTCAATTATCGCATCATTGAAAAATAAGTTTAATCGAATTTGAGTTCTTAACTCAATTTCTAACAATTAACTCTCGTACATATCGAATATATGTAATGTACTAATTAACTGTATCGTATACAAATAATTAGTTACTATTTGGATTTCATCCTTTAGGTGTGACCGAAAGGGATCAGTCGATCACCGCCGTCAAACGACAATAACGTCAAACTCTAGTCAGCCAACCGTTATTGATTTACGTTAATCAACTGACTAATCATATATATAGTCAATAAATATCCCAATTATATTCCATAATAAGATTTCTTATGTGGAGAATATTGGAGGACAACATCTCAACCAATTCTACCACTGGTCTGAACAAGTGTGCTGTCACCGAGTATCTTGTCTCTTTATCACATCTCCCACTCAACGCAAGGTGTCTTTCAGGTCGCACTTGCGATTGACAATATCTAGAGTGGTTTTCCCGATAGGGAGAGTAACTGTCTGACCGGAAAATCTACCATAGATCTCTTTCCGAGCGTGGCCACGCATTTACAGTAACTTCTCCTCGAGTGGCCTAAAGATGTTTTTACCCAACGTGGGTGGACAATTCCTGTTGATCCATCTACTCTGTATGATGCAGATCACCATGATCCAGAAGAAGTCCATCGGCCTCCTTTTACGGCACGACCTAGAACATCAACCAAAATCAATCGGAAACTGCACCGACTTAGATAGACGGTCGCCAGTCAAAAGAATCGACTTATAGGAATAAGATAGAAGACCCTGCCATGACCAGGCATCAAATAATTGATTTAAGGGTCTCTACAATGTCACTGTCCGACAGAGTGTCATACAGTCTGTCTATGTAAACGACCAGTCATCTCCATGACCCCATGGTGCTGAACCAACCATCGATCAACTTACAATCTAGTCATTTCGAGACGTCACCTCATTGAGTGACTAGGGACAAAAAACTAAGTTCGTCCTATTCACTTGAATAGGGTCCAACAATCTATTCGGATAAACAAAGTATTAAATTTAGTCAAACTAAATAAAAGAGTTTAAAATAAAACTCGAACAATGAATGTCATTATGAAATAATTAATACAACATTCAATTATTACATATTACATAATCTAAAGGAATTCTTGCACACGTCTCAATCCCATTGTGACGACATGACCATCATGCTTAGCCTTTGATAAAGGCTTGGTTAAAGGATCAGCAATGTTTTCATCTGTCCCAACCTTACAAATGTCAATTTCCTTTCTGTCCACGTAATCTCTAATTACATGATATTTCCTAAGTACATGTCTAGACTTGTTACTAGACTTGGGCTCTTTTGCCTGAAAAATAGCCCCACTGTTATCACAATAAATTGTGATAGGAGCTTTGGCAGTAGGGACTACTGATAGTCCTTCCAAAAATTGCCGAATCCACACAGCTTCCTTTGCAGCTTCAGACGCTGCAAGGTACTCTGCTTCTGTTGTAGAATCCGCTGTAACGCTTTGCTTGAAACTCTTTCAGCAAACAGCTCCTCCATTCATCATTATAACGTAGCCGGATTGGGATTTCATATCATCCCTATCTGTTTGGAAATTGCATTGTGAACCCTTTACACGTTAATCAGTCTCGCCTCCAAACACTAAGAAAGATCCGGGGTCCTTCTTAAGTACTTAAGGATGTTCTTTACGGCTATCCAGTTGACTCTCACTGGATTTGCTTGGGGTAAGACGTGTCCATGCTCAAGGATATGCAACGTAGGGACGGAGTGCACATTCATAGAACATGATTGACCAAGGCTGAAGCGTAAGGAGATAAGTAATTGCGTTCAATCTCTTGGTTTTCGTATAGGGCACTCTGACTTGCTCAAAGTGATCCCACTTCCCATAGGAATAAAGCCTCTCTTAGAGTCTTTCATGTTGAACCGATCAAGAATCTTATCAATATAAGTCTCTTGACTTAATGCTAGTATCCTTTTAGATATATCCCTATAGATCCGGATACCTAAGATGCGCTGGGCCTCTCCTAAGTCTTTCATTTGGAAATGTATTCCTAGCCACTCCTTTAGAGAAGTGAGCATTGGAATATCATTACCAATGAGTAGTATGTCATCTACATACAAGACTAGAAAAGTTACTTTACTCCCACTAAACTTCATGTATAAACACGGTTCCTCGACGCTTCGAGTGAAACCATTTTGTTTAATTACATGATCGAAACGATGATTCCAACTT
>JAIUZE010047098.1:0-10922 GCA_022085475.1 Heliosperma pusillum | reverse complement strand
ACTCATCTCATTTTTGCTGATGATTTGATGATTTTCACTAGAGGAGATGTGCCATCTATTCAAGCTGTCCTTTGTGCTCTTAAGGATTTCTCTCATTGGTCAGGTCTGCATGCTAATCCTGACAAGACTGAGATCTATCTTGGGGGAGTCTCAGATGAAGTTAAGGGTCAAATTCTTGATGTCACAAAGTTTACTGAAGGAACCTTTCCTTTCAGATATCTTGGTTTGCCTCTGAATAATGCCAGGAATACAGTTGATATGTATGGGGTTTTGCTCATGAAGATTCAGTCTGCTGTGCATCATTGGTCTAGTAAGCTGTTATCCTATGCAGGAAGGGCTCAACTTCTTAACTCTGTGGTGTTTGGGATGGTTCATTTCTGGTGTGCTAATACCCTTCTACCTAAGAATGTCCTCAAAATTATAAAGAAACTCTGTAAAGATTTCTTTTGGGTTATTGAGTCTGGCAGAAGGAAGATGGTTCATAAGAGTTGGGCTAGAATTTGTTCTCCTTGGTCTGAGGGTGGGTTTGATGTAAAGGAAGTTTTGGCTTGGAACAAAGCTTGTCTAGCTAAATGGATTTGGTATCTGCATCAACACCAGGAAGGTTTATGGGTTCATTGGACTCTGGCTTACAATTTTCAGAGAGATGAGCTTTGGAGTAGCCATAGCATGGAGAAATACTCTGAGAGCATGAAGAGCATTCTAAGCGTCAAAGATGAAATTCTTTTCAAAGCTGGTAGTAATGATGCTGCCAGGAATCTCTTGAATGATTGGTCTTCTCAGGATAAATTTCATATTAGTAGAGCTTACAGCTGGTTCAGGGAGCATTATACTTGCAGTTCAGGAGTTAAAGCCTTAAAGCACGCTTATGTAGTCCCTAGCCATGGGATTATTACTTCCCTTGCTGTTCAGAGGCATCTAGCTACTATTGACAGAATTAATAGAATTGGCATGATGTTGGTTAATAGATGCATTCTCTGCAAGTCTGCCTGTGAGAGTCATCAGCATTTATTCTTCAAATGCTCTTATTCTAGGATGATCTGGAATGGCATTAAGGCATGGATTGGCATCATTGGAAGGGGAGATGATTGCAGGGAGGAACTCTGCTGGAGTACTGCACAAAGGAGAAAGCATCATTGGAAGATTGGATGGTACAGGAGTTGCATAGCTGCTGTTTGTTACAAGGTATGGCAGGAGAGAAATGCAAGGATCTTTGGGGGGAAGGAAAGCACGGTTCAACATCATTTAGATAGCATCAAGTTCATTATTAGCACTAGGATTTTGAGAAAATGTAAGACCCAACACTATAATCAAATAGTGCATAGTTTTAATAGGCTATAAATTGTTTTTTAGTCTAGTGGTTATCCTTTGTATGATGAATTTCTTTTATTTACCCTTTGGATGAATAAAAGGATGAAATTCTTGCACACAAAAAAAAAAAAAAAAAAAAAAAAAAAATAATAATAATAATAATAATAATAATAATAATAATAATAATACCGAGATTACCTTGAAGCGGATGGGACTTTGGTTGTGTGGGGAGTGCTTTAAAACCCATACCTTTCGCTCTAGGTGTCGACATAGCCGGGGTGATATTGTTGCGCCACCGGATTGTGGTGATGGTGTCGTTAGCTTTATTATTCATGGTATCCCAAGACCGCTTGCTCCGTCTCCCTCGGTTATTTCTTCTGATGATGGGGTTGGGTCTGCTCAGTGGTCTATATCTTTGCTTGATCGTTTATTATCTTTGGGTCTTCGCACCGTGAAATCTATTCCTCCTAAGTGTCGTCTTGGGTTTGCTCGGGTTTTGAAGGGGGTCTTGGATGGTGTGGCTGACTCTCCTGGTGACCTCTCCTGCTGGGTTCGTATGCTTGTGTTGCCTCTTTGTCTGCTTAAGACCTTCGCTCCTCGAAGTAATCTTGAGTGTAGGACTACTGTTAGGCGACAGCGCCAGGAGGAGAGTATTACCAGGGCTATACTTGCTTGGGGGGTGCCTGGAGGGGGTTTGCAGCTTTTGCAGGAGTGTTTGGCTGAGGTTCCTTCTTCGTTTCATGTGGAAGAGGATCTGGATTTGAGTGAGCTTAACCTCTGCCAATGTCGGCGGAAGATTGGTGATGGCCACTATTCTGATGCTGTTAGGGTGCTTTCATCCTCTAGCGTAGCCCCCTACTCTGATGCCACTCTTGGTGCTTTGCGAGAGAAGCACCCGGCAGCCGCATCTCCGTCCTTGCCTCCTTTGCCTGTGGATCATCATTCTCTTGTTGCCTCTTCGGCTGTCATTTTGGATATGATTCGTAGTTTCCCACCTGGCACTTCTTGTGGGAGGGATGGGTTTCGTGCCCAACACCTCATGGACTGCTTGAGTGGCGCTGCTGTGGCTATCTCTGATGATCTGATCGCTTCTATTACTAGGGTGGTCAATCTTTTTCTTGAGGGCCGATGTCCGCAAGCTCTTGGTGAGTACATTGCTAGCGCTCCGCTCACGCCGCTTGTTAAACCTGGTGGTGGTGTTCGTCCTATTGCTGTTGGCACTATCTGGAGACGTCTTGTTTCTAAGGTAGGTGCTTGTTTGGTTGATCCTTCTTTGTGTTCTTATTTTGCTGGTCTTCAGTTTGGGGTTGGGGTGTCCGGTGGATGAGAGGCTGTCTTGCATGCCTTGAATCGGTTCATTGAGGCTCGTGGTGGTGATGTGGTGTTTTCTATGTTGCTGGTTGATTTCCAGAATGCTTTCAACCTTGTTGATCGTGTAACCATGCTTCTGGAAGTTCGCCGTCGGTGCCCGATTCTTTCCCGTTGGGTGGAGTTCTGTTACTCTAGCCCTGCCCGCCTTTATTATGGGGAACATTGTTTGTGGTCTTGTCAGGGAGTCCAGCAGGGTGATCCTTTGGGACCCTTGCTTTTCGCTTTGGTTTTGCATCCCTTGGTGTGCAAGATACGGGATTCTTTTGATTTGAGTTTGCAAGCTTGGTACTTGGATGATGGCACCATTGTTGGGGATACTTTGGAGGTGGGAAAGGTTTTGGATTTGATTTTGGCAGATGGTCCTCAGTTTGGTCTTCATCTTAATGTCGCTAAGACTGAGGTTTTTGGGCCTACTGAGGATCCTCGGAGTCGTCTTCCTGGTGTTTTCCCCCCTTCTATTGCTCGGCCTTTGCGTGGTGTCTCTGTGTTGGGTGGGCTGGTCAGTACTTGCCCTAGTTTTGGCAGTGAGCTTGTGGAGAAGAGAGTGACTAAGACCATCGAGCTTATGGATTTGGTTGCTAGGATTGAGGACCCGCAATGTGAGTTGCTTCGGCTTCGAGCTTGTACTGGTATTTCTAAGCTCTACTTTACCCTCCGTACTTGTTCCCCGGGGAGTTTTGGGTCTGTCCATCTTCGTTTCGATGCAGCGCTGCGTTCTAGCTTGGAACGTATTGTCACCGCGTCTGGGGCTGGTTTTGGGGATTGGCAGTGGCGCCTTGCCACTTTCCCTTTTCATCTTGGTGGGCTCGGTGTTTATGCTGCCGGGGATGTTTTGCACTATGCTTTTTTGGCGTCCCGTTTGCAGTCTGCTGATTTGCAGGCTAAGCTTCTACGGCATTCTGGTATTGTGGATGTTGGTCCTACTTTCGATGCTGCCTTGCGGGTGTTCTCTGAGACTACAGGTTCTGCCTTTTTATGTGATCCTAGTAAAATCGCTGCCCCTAAACTTATGAAGAAACTGGCAGATATATATTTTGCGAGGATTGCTGCTACTGCGGAATCTGTTTTCTCTTTGACACCGCGGCAGCTTGTGTTATGGAGGTCTCAGCAGGGTACTCACGCCTCTGATTGGTTGCGTGCGGTCCCTATCTCTGGGTTGGGTCAGACTATGAACGGTAGGACTTACCGTAGTGTGCTTGGGTATCGACTGGCTATTCCGTTATTCGGGGTATCTAGGCCTTTTCCTGCCTGCTCTCGGGTTTTTGCTGAGGATATTTTTGGGGACCATGCGGTTTCTTGTACTGGTACTGTGGGGGTTAAGCATCGGCATAACCTCGTTCGTGACACTTTATTTGACATATGCTATAGGGCTGGTATTTCTACGGGCAAGGAGGTTGATATCGGTTTGGTTGACGGGCATGGCGGGTCCCTTCGTCCTGCGGATTTGCTACTTTATTCCAGGGACATAGGGCGTGATGTGTGTGTTGATTTGACAGGGTCTTCCCCCTTGACTCAGACAGGGATGTCCGATTTTGTGCCGGGACGGGTTGTCGCTGATGCTGCTCAACGCAAATGTGCTAAGTACGGAGATTTATGCGCGGCTGCGGGCTATGGTTTCCTACCCTTCTCTTTCTCTTCGCTTGGTGAGCTGGGGTCGGATGCTGTTGACTTGCTCAAGCGGATCCAGAAATTCTCGGTATCTCAGGATGCTGGGGCTCGGGTGGCCGCTTATATCTTTACTAGGCTTAGTTTTGCTATAGCTAAGGGGGTGGGGGCCCAGATTGTCTCTCGGCTCCCCAGCAACTTCTTGTAAACTTTACATTTTATTTTAATGAAAGCTGCGCGCACCATAATAATAATTAAAAAAAAAAAAAAAAAAATAATAATAATAATAATAATAATAATAATAATAACTTCATGTAAACTTTTCATTTTATTTTAATGAAAGCTGCGCGCATTAGATAATAAAAAAATAAAAAAATTAATAATAATAATCTGATTTTTGTTGGTTTTAAAAAATAAAAAAAAATAATAATAATAATAATAATAGTTTTTCTATAGCTAAGGTGGTAGGGGCCCAGATTGTCTCTCGGCTCCCCACCAACTTCTTGTAAACTTGCATTTTATTTTAATGAAAGCTGCGCGCATTTTATAATAAAAAAGAATAAAAATAATAATAATAAAAAAAAAAAAAAAAAAAAAAAAATAATAATAATAATAATAATAACAACAATAATAATAATAATAATAGCTGCTATTAATAGAATATTCCCTCCATATCATAATAATTTTCGTAGTTTGAATTGCACATTTTCGAGACGACACTCTGACTCGATATTTCTCCATTTATATTCACTGTTTTATTTTCATTTTAAATAATATGTTTCCGAAATATTTTCTTTATGATGAATGTAAATGTTTTTTACTATAACATCTTAGTTTTAATATTTTGACACTTATTTATGGTCAAATTTATTAAAATTGACTCATAAAATTCAAACAAGAGTATTAATTAAATAATTAATAATATTAATGATATTAATATTAATAAAAATTTGAAGTTTAAGTTGAGTGAAACTGAAGTGAGCTGAATCTAGTGAAGCTGAACTGAACTGAATAGAGCTGAACTGAACTGAATGGAGCTGAACTGAACTGAACTGAGCTGAGCTGAACTGAATATAGCTGAACTGAACTGAAATGAGCTGAAATTAAGTCAGAAAGAACATGTTCTAACTCTTTAATCGATTCTACATTAGAACTCTTGGTCGATAATATTACTTTAATACTTATCTTAAGCCCCGAACACTTGCGGCTACGATAACGAATACTTCCGTTGAGCTCAATCCAAATTTCGAAGTAATAACCTTTATTACCCACTTACCCAACCTAACAAGTTTAGCACCCCGGTGAGCCGAGCCTACTTCCTTGCGAAATTGGGATTCATGGGTTCTACTATTTGGTAAGGCTTGATCTCAATTATTTATTATGAGAGATCATGTCAATTTATTATCTATCTCGTTTAAGTGTACTAAATCGATGAATTAACGATATTTTTTATTGACACGGTCGAATACTCGATAAAATATGCATGTCTTGTTAGGGCGATTTGGCAATGCATGCAAACATATTAAATAAAATGCAAGAAAAAATAAAATTTCCTAGTATGACATTTCCTAGAATAGAAAATCATATAATCTATTACAAATTCGGAAACCAACTCCTTTGGTCCCTTGAACTTCATAAGCACGCCTCCCAAAGTCACCGTCTCTCTCGCAACGCCTTTCCGAATGGCACCGTCTTTGGGAAACTCCGGTATTACAAATAATTACAAAATATATAATAAAATTACAATAATTTCCTATTATACATTTGTAAAATAAAATAATACAATAAAAGTGATAAGAGATCACAATAAATTACAACCGAATCAATATTCCCTTACATTTCGGGCAATATCGATTAAAAATAAGGCCATACAAGGATTAAATTACATAATTCAAAATTACATAAATAAATTATGACATTCATAAAAAAAAATATGACATTCAAAATTAAAAATGCAGCAGTATAATATGTATAAAACATGCTCGTTTTAAATGTCAAATCGCCCTATTATACGGTTTATATCGTACATAACCCGGTTTTAAAGAAAATGCGTGATAATAACATTTTAAAATCACCAAACAATACTTAAATAATATTTAACTCCAAGTTAATTATCCCAACTGATTTAGGACTCAAAAATTAGTTATCACTAAATTTTGACAATAATTCAACTTGTTGTTATATAATTGCTCAAAATTAGACTTTAAAATCATGTTTTAATCAAATAAATCCAAATTTAATTACAATAATTTCAAATTTCAAATTTCAAATTTTAAATTTTTGTACATTCTGGAACATTTACATGACACTTATAATGTCAAAAATCAAGGCTAAAAATTTCGAATCGATTTTGAGAAAATCGGTTGCGCTTTAACGGTTTTATCAAATAAAATACATAAAGCATGCTAAAACTAATCAAATTAAATTTTCAACTTTATATCTGAAATAAAGGACATTTATGCAACCAGGAATAAGTTTCTCATGACATAAAATTTATTAGGTCTTAATCCACCATGTCATGCTTTGTCTATTCAATTCTCGTATCTCTACCTTGGAAAAGAATTCCATGCTAGTCAATGATTTTGATCAGGAATCGTCAACTATCGTTATAGTCCAAACATGCATAGACACAATGTTTTAAAAGCACAATTTCTTTTATCCATTTAACATCTTATAATCAATCTAACATGGCTACCCTACACCCTAGAAGGGTGACTACTCACTCATGATAATGTTTATATCTAAGATGATGGTGATAATGAAAACTAGGATAGACATGTTTAGTTGATTTTGACAAATAATTTAAGACTCTCTATGTGGCGATAATAACGACGCTAATTGATAATCTAAGAAATGAAATTACGTTTATAACAACACAAAAATGAATCTAAGATAATATGTATGGAAAATAACAATCAAATAGAAAACAATAAGGACTTAAAACAAGAGATAAAATAGAGATACCTAGGTGACGATCAACAACGAAAGCGATAACAATAATAGAAATCCCTTGCATAGAATAATCGTTCCTTGAATTACAACACTTGTACCCAACAAAATAGATTACAAAGATTGAAATTATTATTGATCTAAGCTAAAGTTTTGATGTAGAAAGGACATAAATAAACGAAGAACTAAAGATGAAAAGAAGAAGAAAATGATCTAAACTAGAATTTCTAAACTAAAGAGAAGAGAAAAGATTATTCTAAAGAGGATGTAGAAGAGATGTGTGAAGAGGATTGTGTTGAGAAGAGTGGTTGGAGCATCCTTTGTTAGAGACAGTGTCCTCCACAGTTAGTGCAATAACATAAATAAATCTCTGTAGGTTCACAGGGTATACTTTGTATAATAATCAGTTGATTAACGTTTATCAATAACGGTTGGCTCGCTAGAAGTTTGACGTTATTGTCATTTTATTATGGCGGTGATCAACTGGTCCCTATAAGTCACACCTATAGGATGTGTCTAAGAGATGTGATTATATGAATAATATAGTCATATTGATGCCTTATACGACTAAAAGGTTAGTCAATGTATTTGACTAAAAGGTTAGTCAAAAATGATGATGATAGACGGATTAAACTGTTAATTCGTAAATGAATATAAACTGTTATATTTAATTAATGTAAATAATGATAGCTTAAACGAACTAATCAGTTAATTCGTGATTAAATATAAACCGTTATATTTAATTAAGCAAATGTATTACTCGTAATAATTATTGTAAATATTGTCAGACATGTATTAATAAATCGACTGCAAAAGGTTGAGTGGACTTATTAATAAGATGACGATATTAGTGACGATAATTATAATAATACAATGGATGTTATTTACTAGGTGTGACCGAAAAATATGAAGCAATAAATGGATATCTACTCGGTCCAAATGGGTTTGGGAAAGAATCCTAATTGCAATTTCTTATTTTAGGAAAACCTAGCTAGTATGATTAGGAGAGAATAAAAAGAAAAATACCTAGGGCTTTTGAAAAAAAAAATGACGGCACAATCAAAACACCAGGGTGATTTTTCTCTCTAGATCTATCATCAAACCTCACATAAAATTAGCGGTAATTTTGTATAATCGTTCTAGCACGATTAAAGCATATCAAGGAGCATTTTGGGTGCAACTAGTAGGAGATATCATACTTTTGATATTGTTCTTAAGCCAATTTGCAAGGACCAAAGGTTGATTTTTATCTCTTATTTATATCATTATTTTCATATATGACTCGTTAGTTCGTATCTTATAATTTTGTTATAATCCTGAAATTTAGAGGTGAAATATACGGATATTTTCCCACAAATGGTATCAGAGCATAAGGCTACAAAATTATATTTTATGAATTTCATATTATGGATTTTGCATCTTGTTTTGCGTCGAAAAAATTTTTTTACAACGGACTGTTTTTTTTTCTATGTGCCGTGTAGTTTCAATTTTTTTTCGCCTTCGATTTTGGTTGTTCTTGTTCCATTTGATTTTTCATATTGGTATTTTAATCGGTTAGAATAATCATATGAAAAATTTGTAGATGTTTGATTTAATAAAGATTAAATTAAAACGTAAATGGATTCGTTTTGTTGATGAGATTAAAAATTTGTTTTTTGTGCTATATAGTTTTTAGCATATACGATTGATCTTGTTTCATTAATTAATATGCTAATCTTGTTCTAATAGCAACCATAAACGATTTCTATTCATCAAAGTTTTTTTTTTGTGTGTTAATTGAACCGAAAAAAAAACGAACGAAAAAAAAAAAAATTTTGCTGTTGTTCTGTGAACAGTACCCGTACTGCTGTTTTCGAAAAAAAAAAAAAAAAATTTGCTGGTCTTATGTGAACAGTACCCGTACTGCTGTTTTCGAAAAAAAAAAAAAAAAATTCTGGCTGTGAACAGTACCCGTACCGAAAAAAAATAATATAATTTTTTTTTTTCGTTTGTTGTGAATCGGTTCACAATTATATGATACCAAATTATTTTAAAGCGGTTTAAAATAATGTTAAAGTTGGATTTGTTTTATACGAATTTTGTGACTTATTACGGAATAATCACATAATTTAATCAGTTTAAAAGGTGGTTTGGATAAATTACTCTACATAATTACGGAATTATGTCTTGAATGAATAATTTATTTAGTTGATGCATTTTATTTATGTTGTTTGAATGAATGAATGATTTTATTTACGTATTTTTGCAATTGATTTAAAATGTAATACCTAGTGTGGCCTTAGTTAATCATGTTTTCGTAATGATGGAAACATGGTTTGGATGTATTTTTGAGATCTCGTATCTTTTTCTCTTAATTATGTTTTGGGAATTAGAATGTAAATAGGTTTACTTTTGTAATTTTGAAATGTAATTTTGAGAAGACTAGAGACGGAGATCGGATGCTCACTCCCGCTACATGGACCAAGATGGAACATCAAGTCAAGCTTCTCGGGTCTATAAGGATGGATTCTAAACTTGTATTTACTATTCATTTTGGTAGATAGGCCACACTAGGACCGCTGTAATAGTTTACGTATTGTCTCGCTTACGATCTCTTTCACATGATAGATAATTGCATCATATTCCGCCTAAACCAAACCACCTAAAATGCATGAAAAATGATTCATATAGTTTGAATATTTAATCATGGACATACAGATGTTACTCGCTTTTAGGGCCATCACCTTAGTTTAAATCATTCTCGAGTTGCTAGACATTCGTTCACTTAAAATGAATTAAAGTTAAGATGATGGGACCTTCCCCTATAACTAAAATGGAGACTAGTCTTTATAGGGAAAACTACTATGAACCCCTTCTTCGTCGGAAGTCATAATATGACCCCTTCTACGTTGGGTAAGTAGTGAGTGTTGACCTATTTTTATCTCAACATTATAATACGAGTAATATCTCGTGATTATGATGGACTAAAGATAGAATTTACAGAAATTTATCGACCGGGAATTCTAAAAGTAGAATTAGCCAAGAGGTTGGCTTATCAATTTACAGAAATTGAGTCTTGGGATCATTTATATAATTCTTGAGGGAGGTCAATTGTATAAATGCATGAGTCATCGCATTAAACAGTTTTGCATTAGACTTAAATTTAAAAAAATGAATACTTATCATATTTACTTTCTTTTTCTCAGTTTTTGAATTCGTTATATACAGATATAACTGCTAATAACAAATGGCTGGCCATACTGATGACCCAACGCCAAGTGCCACGCTCGGACGTGAGTCCTGGCTTAAGATTTTCATGGACACTATGAATCCGTCAACGCGACTGAAGAATAACGGATCCAACTTTGCGGACTGGGAGGCGGCATTACGGAATGCTGCCATTGCTGACAGTAAGCTCAAGTACTTGACTGAGCCACTACCGCCCAACCCAGGCCCCAATGCAGGAGCCAATGAATCACTTGCTTATAGTGATTTCATGATGGAGGCGGGTGCGATAAAGAACGTACTCATCTTTTCAATGGAATCAAATTTGCAAAAGCGATTCATTGCCCATGGTGCGAATAAGATTTTCACCACGCTCTCTAACGAGTTCTCGAAAGCTCCGAGGATCGTTAGCTATGAGCATACATGTCGCTTCTTTGAGGCGAAACTCCAGAAGGGCCAAGCGGTTAGCCCACACATTCTTG